>CM067520.1:19721605-19809105 GCA_034509495.1 Acestrorhynchus altus
GTACATGTCCACATCATGGACATCATGGAAAAAGATTCCGGTCAAAAGTAATGTTGTAAGCAAATGAATGTCACAGGAAACATTTTTCCAGACTTGTTAAAAAATAATTCAGTTTGCATCATTTTCTATTGTTTTTTATGTGACTATTGAATAATAATAATAATAATAATAATAATAATAATAATAATAATAATAATAACAAGAGTCTTATGATATAATAAAAGTCTCAACATTTAAGAGGTTTGGAAAATTAGTAAAAAGGTCTATCTGACTCACTGATATTAGAACCCTTTCAATGTTACATAAATCACCCGTTTAAATGTAGAACCATCTACAAAAGTTTTACTACCAATGGGAAGAAGCCATTAAACCAATGAACCAATGATAATGGTTCTTAAAGTTTTCATGGTTCAATATAGAACCATATTACAATCACATACAATCTTTCAAGAACACATTTAGGAGTGTGCATTTGAAAATGTACTAATAGTTTTAAAAAAGTTTTTAAAAAATCTATTGGATATTTGAAAGGCTATTCACCTCTTACAAGTGAAGGCCTCTTTTTCATTTGGGTGTGCATGGGTGTGCAACTGATCACCACTTGCTTGTGTGTGCATGATAATTTCCATATCTATACAAAGGTTTGGCCTGCAGCCTGTTAGCACATTCATGAGGCTCTTTATCATTAACAGTTGGAACAAGAATGGAATAATTTATTTTTACAACGAATTCCATTAAGAGTTTTTTTTTTGTTTGTTTTTTTTTTGCAATTTTGCTTTTCATGGCAGCAACAATATACTGTGTGTACTCTTCAAAATGAAGGTTATTTTAGTGATGCCACATAAAGAACCATGTTTGTGAGTTTTATGAACATAGCACTTGTATGGCATTGTTTCTCAACCTTGGTCCTAGAGGCACCCTTGCCCAACATGTTTTAGCTTCATGCAACTTCAAAACGGCGTGTTAATGAGCTGATTAGTTGAATCAAGTGCGGTGGAACCCGGGAACGCTCTAAAAATGTGGGGTAGGGGTGCCTCAGGGACCAGGGTTGAGATACAGTGGTCATGCACATAGTACACTTTGTAGCACCTTTTTAAAAGAGTATGTATGTGCCCAGCCTTTGTGTTTATTAATGTAATGCATGATATCCAAGAGCTAATTGGCTGAATTGTTTGGAAAATGTTAAAGATGTTGTGTGAGAGATGTTTTTGGTCTGTGTTCATGCTGGTGGGTGTTAGGTTGTGACAGGGTGGGCAAAGCAGGGTTTTTATCAGAGGAGACCATGTACTGTATGTGAATGTGCCCTGCTGAGTCCTAAGTCTAGCATAACAGATAATAGAGAAAGAGAAAGAGGTATTATACTAGAGGGTTTAGTGAGATAAGACTTCAAACCCCCAAAATTCAATCCAGACACATACACTAGTGAATGAAATATAAATGAAAGGAAATGGTTCATTGAAATAGCTAATTTAGTTACCTCGGCATAGTCTCAGAGTAGTCTTAGAGGTGGCATCATTGGCATCCTGAATAAAACGTTTTCCACTGCAAAATGCAGTACATTTTATACATCTGGTCATGTGACAATTAAACAGTAGTACATATAGTAGCATGAGGTTTGTCAGACAGGAAAAACATAAAAGATACAGCTATGTTAAACTACCGTATTTCACGGACTATAAGCCGCACCGGAATATAAGCCGCACCCACAAAGTTAAAAAAAAAAACTGGAAAACAATATATATAAGAAGAAAACTGCACTTCATCATAAGCCACATGGTTTAAAGTGTGGAAAAAAGTAGCGGCTTATAGTCTGGAAAATACAGTATATATTATATATCGGCCCACAGGATTGATAAGGTCTGTACCTCACCGACTGTTTTCCACTAATAGTCCACCCTCAGACCTCATAGATACCAGTCATGTGTGCAACATCTAACTACTTTAGAATTTTCTAAAACTAGTTTTTTAAAGCATAGAGACTTTTATTCCGGAAAAGTCAAAGTTGGACGGAAATCAAGTGATAAATGTGTCATCATATCCAACAGGCTGTGCAGAAAACACTGAGCAAATTGCCGGTGGACTGCCAGCTTTACCGTCAGTGAGCCAACCATGATCTGCTATCCTCTTCCCATCAGTGTAGATCATGTATAGATAAGGTGTATAAACCGCGGGAATAGTGTAGTGAGTAACACCATGACCCTCTAGGCTGCAGGCCTTTATTTCCCTGCCAAGGCCAGCCCACCATGTTATATTAATTGTAAGTCCTAATGCTACATTCATCACCTCTCTAACACTATTAAGTTGTAATTCACTCTGGATTAGTGTGTCTGCCAAATGCTCTGTATACTGGGAATAAAAAGTATTACTGGTTGCATTTACCTAAGATATTCTTTTAAGATACACTCCTGTGAGCTCACTTTTTCTGCCTATTGTCGCTGACCAATTAAAAACATATATATGAAAACTTGACAAGAGAAAAACAAAATGCTTTTAACTTTGAAGTTAATGTAAAATAAAATAAATTAAAGTTTAATTTTATATGAGAGCATTTCTATTGGCCCATTCTTCATGAAATTCAGATACAGTATAAAGAGCAATAGCAAGATTCACATTATGGAGAAAACTAACAATGGACCAAATAGACTAAAAATGGAGATACTGTATATGGTTTTCATTGGACAGCAACAATATGTTAATTCATTGTTGAATAATTGAGAGGAACATGGCTAATATTATGTTTACATGTGTGGTTGATTTGTTTTTGAAGGTTCTGTGTGAAGTTTTCTGACATTCCTGGGAGAAGCAGAAGACCGAGCACAGTCCCTACTGATGGAAACTGTTCTGAACTTTGAGGAGGTGAGAGAAGCACTTGTACCTGAAGCACATGCATGTGAAATAACAATGTCATCACTGTGTAAACTCATCTGTTCTATCTCTCAGGACAATGACTTGTCCTACGAAGATAATGACTTACCTCTAGCCTCCCCATTCAGCCTGTAAGTATCTCAAACACAATATTACATTACTCATAGTATATGGAAATTAGCCTTCAAAGCTAATTTCTATTCTAATTAAATCATTTTAACCAACAATTTTAATTTAATACTACTACAATGCATTAAAGGGGCCATATTCTGCAATTGTTTTGTATTGTTTATTTTCCACTTACAACTTTTGTGTGTCTGTATGTTCCAAAAACATATATAATATATTATTTTCTATTCTCCCCTCAGAATTATACAGGCTGTTTCTTTTATTGTACCTTTGAAATTATGTAGATATAATGTAAATGAGCTCTGTTTTGTTTGGCGGTTCTAAATTGTTTCATTCTTCAAAAAGCACTTTGAACAGAACACAGAGCTCAAACAGTCTTTGCAATTATATTATGAATGGGTGGGGCTAAACTGTGGTAGGCTGAATAGGCGGGATATGTAAAAAAGCTGGTTCTTGTGACAGAGAAACAGAGAAGTCTGTCTGTTTCTGTCTGTTTCTGCTGCTCAGTTTCCATAAATAATTTAGTGTTCGATGATAGAGGCCATTTAAACAGCAGCCTGAGTTTACATATTTAGTCTCACACCTAATCAGTTTGATTAATTTATTCAGTTACCATTTATTTATTATTTATTTTATGCAAAAAAATGATTTAAATGGGACTCATTTCAATACATTATTTCATTAAAAATAAATGAGAAATGTCTAGAGAATGAATGCTCATTATAATAAACCTCATTCACAATTGTAATTGTATCCCTTTATGTATCCCAATACATAAATATGAAGAACTGGAAAGTGTGTTACTCGTTTATTAGCAACACTGCAACTCTCTCATTATCTCTATCAGTGTAAGAACAGCAGGAAGATTAGCCTGTCAAATTGTGCCCTCTCATGTTGAGAAACAGTACTGCATCCTGATAAGGAGAGCTGAGATCAGGCTTGTGGGGCAGCAGAGGCTTGAACTGCTACCACAAGCAAAAGAGTAGTCAAGAACAGATCAATTCAATGAAAAGTGTTTTACAATTTTTGACCAGAATGTTTTTTTTTTACTGATGGAAACACAACAGCTGCAGTTTGAGCATGCTGATCCACTTATATAGCACATATCCCAGCTCCTCTGCTGCAGGATTTGAAGCAGTTAAGTCTGTTAATGCAGCTCCAAGTGAAACGCCTAAATTTATATAACTGATGTTATATGACCAGTATATTATAAATAGTATGTGTGTATGACTTCAATTTTACTCCTGAAGAGCTGCTTTTCTTCAGATTTCTAATTCTCAAATTCTCTAATTCACCCCCCCACGATCCAACTAACTGCTGCCTTCAGAAGCTGGATTTGAAATTTGACATATATTATAGAATATTTTATGTTACTATTTAATATTTAAACCATTCTGTTTATTGGGTTTGCAAGATGGAATTTTAGCATCTGGAATTGCTTACAAGTTTATCAACATAGGGTTCAAAATGCAAAAATCCCACAGAGCTCAGCCTGACATTTTATGTTAAATGCTTGTGAGTTGAGATCCTTGAGGGCATCTCCTTAGGTTTAAATTTCTATTTTTGCACTCTTGCGCCACCTGCAGGAGTCCAGTGGCACAAATAGGCACCTATGACGACTATGAGCTGAGCAGGCTGGAGGAGGAGGATGAGGTGCAGCCTACTGAAAACCGCATTGTCACCAGAAACATGGATGGTAAACTCAGCATATATAACAACTCTCTATATTGCACCCCTAAAGAAACTGATTACTGCACTTAAAGAGATGATTCCAGTTGTTACGGAGTCTCAGAGTTCACTCTGGTAGGATTAAGCTACAAATTTTCACTGTACAGTTATAATTGTTCAAGCATAGCTACAGTCGAATATTCACCTTCATACTGATTCTTCATGATTATGCATCAATGAGGGTTATCATTCATACACAAACTGGTACAATAATACATTTTGACCCCCCACTTTATTTAGATATCCATTTGGATGGGTTTTTTATTTTCTTGACAACCATAGTGGGTGCGATCGGCTCCCAATGCAGTCCACAGGGATTTTTCCTGGTTCTCCCAAAGCCCAGTCTATCACTGATAGTGGCACTGAGTGGGAAGGGGGCTTTCTGATTGTATGCAACCTTATTTTTTTTAAATATGTAATGGGAGAATGCCATTCACAATCACATTGAATTTCTAAACAGAAAATGTCTCAGTAAATACATGATTGTTTTTTCATTCCATATCATAAGAAATAATATTTTGTTTAATAATTAATTCTGAATGTAGGTTGTCGCCCACTGATGTTTAGATGATAATCTAACCAAACCAAAAGATATTTACATACCATAATACCATATAGCACATACAGCAGTCTGAATAAAGTCTTTTATCAGCTTTGCCTTGTCTTATGGTCACAACTGCTCCCGACTCAACTCACGTTCCTTGTGTTTCAGCTGTGTGGAACACAAACACCAATGCCACCACCAGAGGTGACTCTCAGGTAAGCACAAGCCTGTCAAGCTCAACTTTAACCTCAGTATCTAAATCACACATCCACACATGTTCCACATTTCAGTTTGGACTGATTTCTGAGCACATACTTTACGTACTGTATGTCTGTGTTTGTGCCAGGCCTATGTGGAGCTGAATGAGCTGCTGGCAAACAAATGGCAGGAGACCGGCCGCTGGGTGGGATATGAGGAATCGTACAACCCTGTCACTGGAGCATGGGGCACCGCCCATGTCTCCTACCTCACCTTCAAAAGCCTTATCCAGCTCCGCAAAGTCCTGAGCACAGGTGAGATTTTAGGAGAGTTGGCAGTTAAACCATTCAAAGCAGGTGTATTTCCATTGAAACGCAGAAGGTCAAACTCCTGGTCAAACTGAAAGTTCTGTTAATGTTCCTAGTGAACAAATCCTCGTCAGCAGGGCTCTCCAATCCTGTTCCTGGAGACCTACTTTCCCACAGACTTTGGCTTCAACCCTAATCCACTCCAATTTATCCAGCTAACTACATCTGTCTACCATTGATTGGATAAATGGAGTGTGTTAGATTTGGTTTGAAGCTTCAGGAAGGTCCAGGAGGACCAGGGTTGGAGATAAGTGCTCTGCATAAAACACATTATTGCACTATTACTGTTTATTGCACTATTAATATAGCTATTTGCTTATTTTAAGAACTGTTGTGGCACATTATATCTTACTATATTTCTGAAATTACCAAAAAATACTGTATTTAGTAGCTGAATAAGAAAAGATATTAAATATAATATTGAAGTATTGTGATAAATTTAGCAATGCTATAGCAATTCTTTAAAAAAGTATACTTTTAATCATAGATGTCAGACAATGGTTCATTTTATATAGATAGTAGTGTTGTACTCTGTCTTCAGAGTCCGCTGTTCTGATTGTATGAAAGTAAACTTTATTTTTATTCTATGGTGTTAAGCTTGTCACTAAAATTGTACAATAAATGGACATGACCTCAATCAGTTTTGCTGACCTCAATATCACCCATCATGTTTTTCTTAGCAGCCAGAGCTCAGTCATGTGAAAGGGTCAGTATGTCGACTTTGTTATTTAGGATATTTTTTTATTATATTCCAATTCCAGTGTCTTAATCATTTAAAGTTAACTGTTAATTGTTTTACTGCTATATTATCAAAATATCACTGCCAAAAATTAATAATTCATCAGACAATAAGTTATAAGTTACAAAATGTTTATATTGTCCAAACAAAAATAGTTACCTTGACAGGTCTATATGGTGTGATTTTTATACATTTATAAATAAAATAATAGGACTAGGCTTAACTGTCCAGGAGATTGTCTCAAAGTGTTCCACAGACCTGCCACAGAGGAGAACAGAAAGAGAACAGTTGGTCTTCAAGTCGGGTGTAAATGTAGTCAGAAATAAAACTTGATGGCTTGACTGTTCAACATTCTGAGCAGAGCGGAAAATGTCTTTGATCAGAATGAAAAGCTGAGTTTGATTTGTTCGACCTGTTTTGAGTATCACCAAACTAAAAGACCTTCATCAGCTAGGTCAGCTAGATGGAGGCAGACCATGGTTTGTCGTTGACCTGTTATGTATGACTCATCTGCCGTGCAGGGGCGGTGCTGTTGGATGTGGATGAGAGTGGTCTGTCAGGTATCGCTGAGAGGATAGTAAATGAACTTCTGGATAGGAAAGAAATTCGACCATCTGACCGTGACACCCTGCTGAAGACACTGCTGCAGAAACGCAGGTAAAATACACACAACCGTAATGATATTAGTCCAAATGACTCTTCAGCAAAGTGTTCAATTTTACACAGAAATGTACATAGGAACTGTTGCAGCAGCCACCTTGATTCCTAAACTGGTCTGTATTTCGACTCACTGTGTCATACAGTGTCACAAACCACACATTGTTGCTGTCACGCAATAACCTTGTATCTACAAAATGTGAACATCACTGGAGAATAGAAGTCCATGTATAAAATCCAACTATAGCAAATGATTTTAGAGCATTTCTGTTGGTCCACTTGCCCATGTTTGACTCAATGTAAAGATCAAATGCTAGATTCAGATTATGCCAAAATGTGAAATGCGTGCAAGAGATACAACCATTCTGAGATTATTTTCAAACTTGACCTGGTCTGCGGTAGGTTTACCTGTTAGCTACATTTTTATATATTTTAGATTCGTTTTTTAAATCAACTTTCTTCTCTATGAAAGGAGTTGTGTTTGGACACTGCAAATCTGTTCTACAATGTGACATTATAAAATGTAGAAAAAGGTATCTTCACATTTCATTTGTATGCAGTAAGGTGTATGGTGAATAAATGTTCTTGTTGCAATATCGTACTTAAACACAGATCTAATGTAATTGGGATTTAAGGGCACCTTCTTCCATTCCTTTTTTTTTCTTTAACTCGTTTAAGTTCGGTGTTCCCTGTGCACAATATCATATAGCTCAACATTTCCTAAAAATGGTACTTCCCCCTCTTCCCAGATAGCTTAAACAATCGTGCTGATATATGGAGGCATCATATTATACTCATTAAGCAGCTCAGGCAAAGTCCCATATTATACTCTGCAAACGGTATGCATCGCTTGGCCCAGATGTGAGCTGAGCATTTGAGCCAGAATTGGACTTAGATTCAAGCCAGAACTCAGGCTCAGCATGATGTCATCGGCCCAAAATTGGCAGTGAGTTTAGCATCTCACATCATTTTTTATTCGGACAATTACATTACATACACATGCCTAGAGATGTTTGGAGCCTAAAGATAAAGTGTATTTGTCAAACTAAGAGATTCCTCTCGGTTCCATCTGAAAAACAGTATAGTGTGCAATGAATAAGACTAATCTGCTTTGTTTTCTGTTTTGCAGTCAGACCGAAGGACCTTCAGCCAGCACATCAGGCATTGATTTGATTGAGATGATGCATACCTACTCAGTCGCCAAACAGGTAGCTTATTCATTTGACCAGCTGTGTTAGACTCATGTATGTGATTTATCCATGTCATCGTTTCCTTCTTCCTTCTTCCACATATATTAATATACACATGTAATAACTAGTTCTCATTAGCTGTCTTACTGATGTTTTGCTCTATATTGCTCTAATCAGAGAGATGCCGCTGATAGCGTAGAGGCGTCCATTGTGCTGTCCGGTGAGTGAGGGGAATAGCACATTCTGCATTGGGTAATTTTTAACCATCAATGAAAAATAAATACACTGCTTCACACTGTGTGTGTGTGTGTGGGTGTGTGTGTGTGTGTGTGTGTGTTTGTGTAGGTGTGTTGGACTCTCTGCAGAAGCCTGTAGTCGCATTTATGAGACTGAGAGATGCTATAGTGATGGACGGCATTCTGGAGGCCAACGTGCCCGTGCGCTTCATCTTTGCCCTGGTGGGCCCGAGTCAGAGCGGCATGAACTTCCATGAGAGCGGACGAGCCATGGCCACCCTGATGGCCGACTGGGTGAGATAGAAGAAGAGAATGAAGGGTAGGATAAGGCTGATGTTGAGGGAGATGAGAAGACTGTTGAGAACTGCGAGATAATGAGAGGCGAACAAATTTGGAGGCAGTCTTTTCGATTTAAAAAGGTTCTTGTGAAAGTTTTCCATCATAATGGGCAGAATTTCTTAGCTTGTAAGCTGTAGATACACTATACATCCAAAGGTTTGTGGAGACTGCTTCTAATGAAAGCATATTTTACGTTGCAGCCATTGCTGGCACAGATGTGCAAATGCACACACACAGCTTGTCTGCCAATAGAATAGAACAGCAGATAAACATGAATCTACTTGCATCATGCCTAATTCCAGGTGTGAGATAGAAGACTATAAAGCCCCCAGTGTTGATCTGTATATGTTAAGAATATTAAGACTCATATTGATGGTTTTGCACGTACTAAGAAAGCTGGTGGCACTACCAACTAAGTGTTGCCACTCTGACTGGTAGTGATTAGAATTTTCTTCCAAAAGTGTTAGATGTTCACTGTTGTTGCATTAGCAGCACTTGAAGAAGGTGTTAGATGATTTAATGTGAGAAAACACAAGCACAAATATGTGTTTTGATGTGTAGTTTTTAGAATTTAAAGTTACATTGTATATAATATTACTGGGCATAAAAAAACAAAACATATGACAGATGTAGAACTAAAATAAAGTTTTGAAATAAAAGGTGAAAATACATTTTTGTTGAACCTTTCTCTCTTTTCCCCACTTTGTGACCACATGATAGGTCTTCAGCTTGGAGGCCTACCTTGCCCAGAATGAAAAAGAGCTGACCAATGCAATTGCTGACTTCATGGACTGCAGCATTGTGATCCCCCCCACTGAAGTCCAGAGTGTCGCTATGCTGCAGCCAATCATCGGCTTCCAGAAGAGGATGCTGCGTGAGAGGCTCCGCCCAGCCGATGCCCGTATCACCTTGGGGCAAAAGGTTAAAGGTTAGTTCTTATAGATTGAAGTAATAATAAAAGGTGTTTTCTCTTGCTGATCTCAGACCAGTTTTGCAATGGTGGTTTTTCATAAATCATAGACAGAGATAGTACAAGAAGAAAGCAGATGAATGCACAAAATGCTCATTGTTATGCTCATTGTCCTGCAGGTAATCTTATACACTTATATGTGTTTGTGTTGTTTGGTGTGACCAGGGCCTGAGAAACCACAAGAAGACCCATTAGCCCGAACTGGATATCCATTTGGAGGAATGGTCAAGGACATAAGGCGCCGTTACAAGCATTACATTAGTGACTTCACAGATGCTCTCGACCCTCAGGTGTTGTCTGCTGTCATTTTCATTTACTTTGCCGCTCTCTCTCCTGCCATCACCTTTGGAGGCTTGCTGGGTGAGTATAGAGCCCCCTGTAGCACTATCTGTCAGGGACGCACTGCTATGGAAATTGTGGGCCTGCCTCAGCTTGAATACAATGCTTATATATGAACATTAATGCAAGATATAAAATTTGGCCACATCTGCCTGGATTATTTTGAAAAAGAAATGTATTTTTCTAGGGTTATAAACTACAAAATGTTTGCGGGCACCCTTAATGAATACATTTCGCTACTATATATTGCACCCGTTACTAACACTGATGTACAAATGCACACACACAGCTTGTCTAGTCCATGTAGAGAAGATAAAGAGATTTTCAATAGATTAGGACTCTCTGGAGCAGATAAACATGAACCACTGGCACCATGGCTAATGCCAGGTGTAGGCTAGAAGGGTACGAAGCCCCAGTGCTTCAAGCATTGAGCTGTGGAGCAAAGGAACTGTGTACTCTGGAATGATGGAGCTCCCTCCCTGGCATGGGTTGGGGAGTTGGGGATGAGGTGAGGTGGTGATCATCCAACATCCATACCTCATTAATGTTCTTGTTGCTGAATGCAGTCAAATCCTAACAGCAATGCAGAAGCTACTGGAACACATTCTCTGGACAGTAGAGACAGTTACTCCAAGCAGAGAAGGATAAGCTCTTTTAAATACCCTTAAATTTCGGAAGAAACAATGAATAAGCAGGCATCCTAATACTTTTACCCAATAGTATAAGGTTAAATACGTAGTACAATTAATACAACGCAGATATTATAGTGCAATAATCTAGTCCAAACACAAAGAAAATAATTTGTCATGGAATACCTGTACATTTGTACAATTCCAATCTTATATTTAACCAGTTATCCATGGATAATATGATACCATTGCTGGCACAGATGTGCAAATGCACACACACACACAGCTTGTCTGCCAATAGAATAGAATAGCAGATAAACATGAATCTACTTGCATCATGCCTAATTCCAGGTGTGAGGTAGAAGACTATATGAATGGTTATGCATATGGTTATGCATTCCTACAGTCTGTAGCAACAGTTTGAAAATGAAGAATGAAGTGTTTTACTGTGATATTTGCTGGCAGAATTTTGCTTCTTTAATTTTTCAGTGGAAACAATGTAGCTAGCAAATAGCAGAAGCTTATGTACACCAATTAGCATGGCTGTACTGGCATACATAACTCATCATACACTTGATATTACACACTGTGCTAAATGGTGGGGAGTAAACATCTTAGAACTAAACTAGACTTCTTAGCCATGTTTGCCTCATAGCTCCAGTATAGAAGTGAATAGATAAATGCCATCAGCTATTCATTAAGTAATGGTTTCAGCTAACTGACCTTGAACTCTTTTTTTCTGCTTCCTAGCGGATAAGACAGAGCACATGATGGGTGTGTCTGAGCTGATGATTGCCACCTGCGTTCAGGGAGTCATCTTTTGCCTGTTTGCTGCCCAGCCAGCGCTGATCATCGGCTTCACAGGGCCGCTGATGGTGTTTGAAGAAGCCTTTTTTGCTGTAGGGCAACTCATTCTTCCTATTTTTCCAATCCTTATGCCATAGGTCCTTCTGAAGCATCTGTGTAAACACCCATTTTTGTCTTTCTGTCAGTTCTGTAAGTCCCAGGGTGTCGAATACATTGTGGGTCGGATCTGGGTCGGCATGTGGCTGATAGTCATTGTGGTGATAGTGGTGGCAGTGGAGGCCAGCTTCCTTGTCCGCTTCATCTCTCGTTTCACCCAGGAGATCTTCTCAATCCTCATCTCCTTGATTTTCATCTACGAGACCTTTGCCAAGCTGATCAGGGTAAGCGCAATGGTCTGCATAATAGAAACACTTCTAGAACAGAGAAAGAACACAAGATGGAATTTTGCCTCTGCATTTAACCCATCAGTGTATTAAACACCCACACACTCAGGCATGGCCTAGTGGGGTTTAAACCCCCCAGCATACTGAGCTGTGAAACAGTGGAACCTTCCCTGGACAGCAGAGACAGTTACTCCAAGAAAAGCAGGAGCACCTCTTTTTAATACCCATGATTTCATAAGAAACAATGAGGGGGGTTGCTTTCACCATTTTATTAGTCAGCCTTTAATTCTCCTCTCATCATCTTGTTCTCCTCTCACAGATTTTCAGAACTCACCCTCTGGTTCTGAACTATGAACATTTAAACGCATCCCTGGATGACCCCTTCCACCCAGTGTTGGTGGTATCCAATGTTACGGATGAGCACGGCAACGTTACCCACTTCCACAGCGTGCGTGAGAGAGCCTACCCCAACACCGCCCTGCTCTCCATGTGCCTGATGTTTGGCTGCTTCTTCATTGCCTTCTTCCTCCGTCAGTTCAAGAACGGGATCTACCTCCCAGGCCCTGTAAGTGTCATATTTGTTCCTTTCAATGCTGTCATAAATTTGTCCCCTTCTGGCAAAGGTTTTATGGGACTATACTCCTAACAAATAAATCAGTCTTTATTTTATATATATATATAAACTCTATGTCCAAATATTTGTGGAATCCTTTCTAATGAAAGCATAGCCTTATGTCATGGGTGGGTAGAGTTGTATGAGCTGCATTGAGCTGTAGAATGAAGTAAGGTTGTGCCACCCAATACTTTTGGGATGATTTGGGGATGAGTTGGGGTGGTGATCAGCCACCATCCTGACCTCACTAACACTCCTGTCACTTAATGCAATCAAATATTCACAGCAATGCTCCAAAATATAGTAGAGAAGGTTACTCCAACAAAGGCTGGATAAACTCTTTTAATACCCTTGATTACAGAAGAAATCAATGAATGAGCAGGTGTCCCAATACTTTTGTTCATATAGTGTAAACCTGTATGTGTGATATATGTGTGATACCTGCATCACTGCCTCTCCCCAGATTCGCCGCATGGTTGGAGATTTTGGTGTGCCCATCGCCATTTTCTTCATGATTGCCATTGATGTCAGCATTGAGGACGCCTACACACAGGTTAGAAGAACAACGTTAAACAGTGTTTCATCTCATTTGAGTAAAACATTGAGAAAAGGATTTGTTGATAACATGAGATGTGAATTTTGAGACTCAAAATATTAATAACATTTAAGGTGTTTTCTGTGCTTTTTGGTCCAGTTAACTCTTAGAATCCAAGATCCACACTTTGCGGGCAGTTACATGCTGCCGCATAGGCTTCATAACTCATAAATGATACACATATTATAACAATATTGATGTCATCAATGTTTGATGATTTATCAGTGAGTAATCCAGCTCAGTTAACAGCTAAAATTCACTCATTTCAAACGGAATTGAATCCCAGTTTTAAATCCCAAATGTCAACTGCTTTGCTCTGTCCATACGTACATGCTCAACCTGCATCCAAACTCCAACTGATCAGTGAGGGGGATGGCATAACAATGTCACTCTAGTAGCAAAATACAAATAAAACTACAAGAACAAAATGATTTGACATGGTTTGTTTGGATGCATTTTGGTATGCTTACACTTTACCTTTGGTGAAAACAATCCAAACCAACAAGATGAGATATGGTTGGGCAAGGAGGCATCTGACATCCTGCAACACATTTACCCACAGATGTGTGCAGATCGTGCAAGAGGCCTCCATACTCAAATCCAACCATCATCAGCTCCTGAACAGAACCTCCGTTTAGTGCTAAAGACAATACCAGTTCAGTCATATTGTCTTCAATCCCGGTTTCTGATTCAAAAATGGAATGATGGTTTGGTCAGAACAGTCTAGAAGGTGGGCAGTTCATCTGAAACGGCCATCCTGCTTCTATAGCAGTTCTATTTGGGTGTGCAATTTTTTGAATGAGTGTAGATGGTTCCATATTGTTGAATGGCTGGTAAATCTAATCACTGAGAGGAAATTAAATAAATCAGGATGGTCACATCTGCAATCATATTGACTCTCTGATTTTCTCTCTCACCTTTAGAAACTAGTAGTGCCACAGGGTCTGACTGTGTCCAACACATCTGCCAGAGGCTGGCTTATCAACCCCATGGGAGAGAAGAAACAGTTCCCCATTTGGCTTATGTTTGCCTGCGTTGTCCCCGCTTTACTGGTCTTCATTCTCATCTTCCTTGAGTCTCAGATCACAACGTGAGTAGCACCATACAGAGCTCAAGCTGACGGTTTCCTCTTCGAAAGTATCTCTTCATCTAGAGACATTTACGAACCCACAGTAAAAAACATCTGGGTTTTTATATTCTTTATATCTGGGTTGCAAAATGTGTATCTGGTTCAACTGCATCCACTTTGTCTCCACGTGGAACAAACCTTTTATTTGTATATATATATTTTTTTGTACTTAATACACTGATCATCAAAAATATTAGCACCAGAAGGAATCAACAGATTGCAATGCACAACTTCTATTGTGTCGTGTCAGACTGTCATGGAGTCACTAAGAATGGCACTTTGGCAGCCCAACTTTATATGTCCAGTCATATTGGCAGACCTATCCCTGATTCTAAATGTGTGAGATGCTATTGGACATACTATCAACACTCCACCCATACTGCAAAATCTGCAGGATCTGTGTGAGAATATTCAAGCTCCATGAGATCACAGAACATCATTAGGAACCTCTATCATTAGGAACCTCTATGGCATGTTGCATTATACCCAATGCCATGTATTCTGTATGTGACCTGTAGCTCAATAAATAAACTTTTAATTATCTATTGTTTCTGGTAACATTTATCTTCCTTCTCTATAGCATTACAATTCATCACTTCCTTCTGGGTGCGACTGTTTGTGCATCAAATTTTTTTTTTATTATGAGTGTATAATATAACTCTTTCTCCAATGCAGACTAATTGTGAGTAAACCAGAGAGAAAGATGATTAAGGGCTCCGGCTTCCATTGGGATCTGCTCCTTCTCGTGTCTATGGGTGGAGCTGCCTCCATCTTTGGGGTCCCCTGGCTTAGTGCTGCAACTGTACGATCTGTCACCCATGTCAATGCTCTCACCGTCATGACCAAAGGTCCGAAACCAGTGATTGAAAAAGTCCTGGAGCAGAGGATTAGTGGAATTTTTGTGGCCGCTTTAGTCGGTGAGTTTTGGATCAATGATGCACTGTATTCTTCTAGACGTTTTAGAAGAGACTAAAAATTTTCAAGCTGAAGCTCATTCGATTCTACTTGTTTAATCAGTTTATGTGGGATGTCACCTTAGGGCAGAGGTGTCCATTGTCCACCAGGGTTGGTGTGGCTGCAGGTTTTCATTCCAAACAAGCTGAAGCACACTTGATTCTACTTGTTTAATCAGTTGCTCTCAGTCTTCAGTTAAGTTCCTTCTTTGTTGAATCAAAAACCTGCAGCATTTTATGGATAAGATTGGACACCCCTGCCTTATGGGTTCCATATGATCCATATGAAAAAACAAACAAACAAACAAACAAAAAAACAACTAAAACCTCAATGGGAAAAAATAGACAAAAAATGGAAAATGAGAAAAAATTTAACATAATGTGCAACGAAAGGGCAGGGATTTGAGTGTGGAGTGTAGATCTGGGGTAAGAGAGAAACTGTATATGTTACATTGCTGGACAAACCATCGCTATCTGATGGATTTTCAACAGAAGGTGACAACTAATACATTTTGTAAAATAAGAATTCAGTGGCTCAAGTTTGTTCACAGCCTGTGTGTATATTTTTTCCTAAACCCCAGGCATATCAATTCTCATGGAGCCCATCCTGAAGAAGATTCCCATGACTGCTCTGTTCGGCATCTTCCTTTACATGGGTATCACATCTCTGAGTGGCATTCAGCTGTGGGATCGCATGCTGCTCTTGATTGTGCCCAAAAAGTACCACCCGTCTGACCCTTATGCCACTCGAGTATGATTACAGCCTTTTCTTTCTATTTGTTTTGTATAATTTGTGGGTGATTGTCTATGAGTGATTTTATCACTATGGCTCAAACTGAAGCAGAGTTATTATAACTTAGTCATTTTTGGACAGGTTTGGGGGATAGGCCGGAAATAAAATACAGTTTAGAATTGTGTTTCTCACGACTAATTCATATTCTTTTTACTTTCTCTCTTTTCCCTCTTTGGCACTCGCTTTCCCTCTTGCCTATCCAGGTTCAAACCTCACGAATGCACCTCTTCACTGTGATCCAGTTGGTGTGTCTAGGAATCCTGTGGGTGGTGAAGTCTAGCAGTGCCTCACTGGCTCTGCCCTTCATCCTCATCCTCACCATCCCACTGCGGATGCTCCTCACTGGACGACTTTTCACTGTCATGGAGATGAAATGCGTAAGTGACTTTTTGACCTCTAGGCACGTCAGTTACATAACTTTGGTATCACTTTTTAGGGCTAAACCACTCTTCTAAGTAGCACTGGATGGAACACAATCATTACTATCAGTACTTCTCTGTGGGGATTACACAAGCTGTGTGTGTGTGCATTTACACATATGTGTCAGCAATTGGTGCAATTTAAAGTAGCCAAATTTGATGATTACCAACAGAGTTTAATTAGGATTAAACACTTAAATCTCTTTCAAAATTGGTTCTTTATAAAAAAACCAACATTGGTTCTTGTACAGCAGGGCTATTAAACTGTATCCGTAAAGAGCCAGTGTGGCTCTGGGTTTTAATTGGCCAAACGAAAGCATGTGATGAGCTGGTCAATTGATTACACCCCGATTTTATAACATCACTTATGGTTAAATATGAGAGATTCATCACCTTTCATCACCTTGCCTTTAACCTAAATCTTCATACAGTAATAACTCATTAAAGTAACTTTCACTATTTATAATATTATAATTCTACACTGTGTGAGCTATTACTGTATACATTTATGTGTACCGTATATATAAATAAAGTTATTAATGTAAATATTAATCTGTTTAGTTTACTGCTGGCATACTGTAACTACAAACACCATTTTGTATTTTGCTGTAGCTGGATGCTGATGATGCCAAAGTGGTGCTGGATGAAGAGCCGGGAATGGACGTGTACGATGAATCCCCTTTTCCATAATTGACTCCTTGCCTTTCGCTGATCGTGTGAACTCAGGGACCACACCATAATCCTTCCCAGTGCCTTTCTGAAACTATCAAGTGAATTACACCTTACATCCAACTACCAACAGGAACTTTCAGCTGATAGTTTTTAAAACTGTTCAATCAAGATTTAAGCCCTTGCTGATTTGCAAACACCGTTTCAATCCTTGCCCCCTCAACCACTGCCCCTAAATCCACACCCACACCCCCAAAACACTGTTTAGTTTTCACTATTTTTAGTTTTGGCTCTATGCAGTAGCTTAGCATCCAATGTGTGTGATTGAAAAAATGCCAAAATATCTCATTGTGCCATTATGTCTGTGAATTAATTTGCTTAACCATAATTTTCTCAGGGAAATTTGCATGTGTAAATATTTAAGGCAGAAGTTGATGAATGAATGTATCAGCATTTAGTTAGGTCATAGATGTTTGAGAACTTTGAGTGGGTTTGATTTGTGATTTATGTACATTTGGTTTTATAGTTATACTTTCCTGATTTACAGTCATTTAACTATTAAAATGTTATAACCCAATAATCTCAATTGCGTTCTTTTATTTGGACAAACCTTTGTTGTTTGAGACATTTATACAGTGGAGTTATTCAGTTATATCGATGTTCAAGTCATGTCATGAGTCCTTACTCTACTGTCCAAGTCAAGTCATGAGTCTTTAGGCTAGAGTCCAATTCAAGCCTCAAGTGTTTATGCTAGAGTCCAAATGCTGTAAAGAGGAAAAACAATTTCTCATATTGAAGCAAGTAGTTGAGATCTTGTGAGCTAGTTTGAAGAACAAAGCTTGGTTTGGATTTTGATATATATATATATAATTTGTCACATTCTTTGCACATTGCCAATTTTATGATTTTGAGCTCCCTGTAGTCTAGATCTGACTCGTACAGTGCTCCCAGTGAAGCTGTGCTGCTTTGTTTATATTTGGCAATACTTGTCGATTTCAGGTGGATGTTCTGATGGGTCACAAGAAAAGGGGCTGTGTCCCAAATCAATGATATAGAGTCACTTTAGATAATTTTCATATTCCATTAATCTGGATAATGGAATGACTCATTCACAAGTCTGAGTCAAGTCACAAGTCAATAGGGATGAGTTGCAAGTCTATTTATGTGTGACTTATCTGCAACTCGGGCTCAAGTCACTTACTCTGGTGCCCATTTTTGGTGTAAAATGGGCACAGGCGTTTTAATGTTAATAAATCAATTTTTGTCCTCTTTTGAAGTGAAATTAATCATTTATTTTGGCTAAATTATGTTGAGAAGCACAATGACCTTGTTAAGGAGTAGATTACCTCAGGCTAGACTTGCTGCCAGACTAACATTTCTCTAGGCCTTTGATTGTGAGTTTTCCAACAGATAAATGCATGACTTGATTTCTCTGTGAATATTGCAAATGAAAACTTTTCTTTGAGTGTTCTTGTGTGATGGGGTTGATTTTGTTAAGGATTTGGTGCCAAATGCCAATATTAGTTACCCTTACTACATTATCCTGTTATTTTTATCATATTGCATGGGATTGTTTATGTGTATTACAACACGGCATATTGGAATTAATGCAAATTATCAATGCTGAATAAAAATCGAAATTTTCCAGATTTGAACCCAGATTATCTGAAGGCTTAAATGACGCTTAAACCTATCACTTATATGACAAAACACCATTTTTATGAAGACAAATGTGACAATGTATTCAATATAATATTACACTGTGTGGTGTTAATGTGCATGGTAAAAATACATTCTCATTCAGTTTGAAACTGTGAAGGAACCTCTTAAGGTGCTTCAAGGAACCTTCAATAAAAGGACAAGGGTTTTAGGGAAGCACACTAATAGGTTCCACCACAGTTTCAAATGAAAGAACCTGCAGAAGTTTCTCAAGGATCTTGTAGGTTTTACAGTGCTGGGAACATATGAAGATACATGCAATAATAGTAAATCAAATGCTTGACTAATCTGTTAATGAAACTCAATGTAAATGTTTTGATCCTTTCATCATAAAAATAAATATATTTCCTAAAGGGTGTAAACAGATTTTACATTAAGTCAAAATGTGAACAACAAAAACATAAAGGTTTGCTTCTGACAAATAATAGTACAGTAATTTGTGATATATGTGATGGTAATTAAAAGTCATGCAAAAATCTTAACATATTTCCTCTTTATGCAAATGACTGGAAGCCCATTTCTGCCAATTGGGGGAAAATGGTCATAGAGCAAGTCATAATAATGAGATAGGAGGCTGTTATAATGAGATTATGACTTATCTTAATATTGACATACTATCTCATAATTATGACTATGACTTTATCCATTTGGCAGAAGTAGGCTTCCAGAAAATCAATGGAAACGCTCTTAACTCTTAGAACCATAAATGCACTGCGACCTTCATAACTTCATAACTCAGGATCAGAGTAAACTACCCAGCTATTGGGTTATAAAGAATAAAAGAGTAAGAATGGGCTGTTTTCTCTTCTTTTGCTCAGTGTTCAAATATCAGAATAAAAGTCCTCAGAAGGGACATGTTTTATTTATTTTATTTTGACTTCAGTCAAGTATTTTGAAGAATGTATTATTCCATGTTAATCTAACCATCACAATCTGTCAATCTTTCCATCTCAAAAACACTCTGGATGATCCTTATGGTCCTTATAAGCAAAAATAAACAAATTAATTCATACAAATATTTAAATTCTTACTTTTTGCATCTCAAATGAAGACAAATCTGTTTCCTAGAATCAGAAAATAACACTCTCTGGTGTGTGTCTTCTACAGATACTTTTCTAATGTTCTGGTTAATAAAAGTACATCACTTTATAAAAACATCAAGGAAATTGGCCTGGGAAGTAAAGGTTACATGACTTTTTCCATGAATGTCAATTTCCAAAAGTGTCTTTATCTGTAACATTGTGTTCGTGATCATGTTGGAAGTGTCTGTACAGCTGGTTTTGTCTCCTGCACGGCTGGGACTGATGGTATGGACGGTCCCCGGGCGCGCTGGAGGCTGCGCGTCTCCAGCGCCGTCAGTCCGCGGCTCTTCTGACTGCGCGCTCATTGGAAAATCGTTTGTTTTCATCAAATCACGACGCTTTGATTGGCCGGTGCGGGCGACGCCCCCAAACAGCAAGGTGGAGTTGACTGATATTTGGGGGAAAAGATGTCAAACATGGTGTTAAAATGAGAAAGTGTGCTTCATATACGTGCAGTTCATCGTCCTGCCGGCTTGGCTTATTGTTTATTTATTTTGCCCCTCACTTGAAAGACTTTCCCAACACTTCCCAACTTTCCCCACTTCCGAGGATCAGGCAGAAACCTTCCGTGAAGTGTGACTTTATATGTGTTAAACATATGACACTAATGTGGTGCGGAGAAATCGGGAGACGCGGTTGTGAGTTCGGGTGCTGGTTGTTGCGGAGGCGCCGAGCGGAGCTGAATCCGGCTGGAGGTGAAAGCGGAGGCTGCGGAGCAGCGCCGCGGCGGGAGGAGGATGGTGGTGGTGATGGTGGGGGTGAGGAGAAGAAAGGAGATTTGATGGAAATGCGGATGGAGGGAGAGAGGGAGTGAGAGAGAAAATGGTGGGAGAGAGCTGTGCGCTCACTGGAGGGAGAGAGGGCGAGAGATGGAGGCGGGGGGGAAAAAAGTCTGGCGGCTCTGCGGGGACTGGAGCGCCCCATGCCCTGGACCGGCGGCGCACTGCTGGCCAACATTCAACCCTCCCCTTGTTCCACAACCACTTCCACACACACAGCGCCTGCCACAGGTCGGGCTCGCCCGCCGCCTCGCCGTCTCCGCACAACCGGCCGACCGACCGCAGAAGCAGGACGAACCCGGGCTGAGGTAACCCCCCGTACGCTTTCGCTCGGGCTCTGTTCGGATTAAAAGCCGTTTTTCTGAACCCGTTGTTGTCGAGTCGACTGGTGCAGGCTAAGCTACATTCCGGTCGCCCTTATCCGAGTTTCCCGAGCGGGGACTCGAGGGGGGGAAGCCCGCTGAACGCGCTTCCCTACCCGAATCCCCTTTTTCTGCCTTATCCAGCCTACAGCTGCCTCCGCGCGGGTATTTAACGCTTTATCTTCATGTCGTTGTGCTGTTCGAGCCCGGAGTCCACGAGGCTGCGAGGAGAACCAGCCGCCTCTGGTCAGCCATCAGGGAGCTCGGTTAAATACCTCCCCGAGCTCGCTTTCTGCCCTCTCCCCCCAAACTACCGCCTCCGTGAGCGAGCAGACCCCCTCCTCTGCGGGCAGGGAGCCGTGCGGAGAGTCCCTGTCCGTTTTCAGCCAGTTTCGCCTCTTATTCGGGGGCGACACGGATGAACACCGCCTGCCTCGCTGGTGTGGAAGCATGGCGGCGGCAGAACCGTCGTCACGCCAGTGAGCTGCTCTGTGTCTCGGCTCTCGCATTTTTTCTTTTCGTCTTACGAAAGAAAGCCCAATTTCGCTCGGGAAGCCAGCGCTTTGTCGGCCGCTTTCCAGCCGTGACCGCCGCTGAGGTGACCGCCCCGCGGCGCGAGCACACGCTCATTTATTCTGGTGTTTTCTTTTCCTCCGCTGAAGCCCCTGCTGCCCCTCTGTCGCCCAGCCGAGCCGCGCAGCGCCCACGGCGGTGGAAACTCGAGGTAGCAGACCAGTGGAAGGGTAAGAGTGCTTTTTTGGGGGTATTTGTGTGCTAAAAGTGCTCTATATCTGCAGTGTGCCGCTGACCTTCGGACGGTTTGGCGGAGTTTGGGCTCCGCTCCGCCGCGGCGCGGGGAGCCGGCTCCAGCCGGTTCTATCCGGTTCGTTAGCGTTAGCCTGTGTAGGTCAGGCGTAGGTCGCACACCGCTTTTACCTGCTTTTTCCTCAGAAATCAACACCGTGTCAAGTTAAACTTCACGTTTTACCGAGCCGAAGCCCACGCGGGCTGTTAAAAACTCGGCGTGGACGAGTTTAATCCGGTTTAGACCGGCTTTGCTGAGGCGGTTTGTGCGGAAACCACGCCGTTCACGGAGGCGTTTGTTCGGCTTCAAAACCGAGCCGTTTCCCCGAATTCAGTCCAGATTCGCCCAAACTGAGCGCTGGATAACCACAGTACTTGCTCGGTTCGCCATTTTAATCGGTGTACGACGCGTTTATCGCGGTGTTTCTGTAGGAAAATGTATTTGTTTGACACTTGGTCTCTGCCGTCCCCCATGTTGGCTGAGCAGGGCTGGAGCCGCGCGAGCTCCGCCATTACTGACTCAGTAACGACAACGCCTCGCCCTAGAAGCGTCCTGGCGGCTCTTTGGGGCTTCGGCCACCAGTCACGTCACACACACAAGCCCACCAACGACTTTGAGCGTGTTTCAGAGGGCGGCCGCTCGCTAACGGAGGCATTAGCGGCGGTTTTAATGGAGGACGCCGCTTGTTTTCGTTGTGAACGGAGCCATAAGGCGCGACCGAAACCTCCATGGCGGAAGCGAGCTCGGCGCCCCGTCAGCACTGAGGCAGAGTCGGGTGGTGCATGCTGTAGTCATGATCCTCCCTGGCCACGTCTCCCCCCTCGACGGAGACCGAAAGCAGATCCTCCATGGTCAGCTGGTCGCCTCCAGCTGCCCGCCGAAAGCGCTCGCTTCTTCCTCCTCCCGGTTCCTCCTCCCCGTCTCCTCTCACCCTGAAAAATCCTCCGTCCGACGCGAAAGCGGCCCGAAACGGCCACAGGACGCGCGCACGGCGGGGACGAAGCTTCCCAAGTCTTACAGCAGTTGACAAAATGGAAGATTAGGCGGATTGCCCGTTCTGGCTGCTGTCGACTGCAGAGTTATTTGAGATTTGAAACCGTCACAAGCAATGGGCTATGTCTCACGATGCAGCGTAAACGTTAGGGGCGGTGTAATGAACAACTATTATGTGCAGGGCTGGCTTTTTATCCCAATGTATAGAAGTGGAGCAGCAGCCTGAGCCAGGCTTTACACACCACTTTCAGCATCTGGATCAGGGCTGAGAAATGCAACACTTTCATCATGATTAGGAAAATACATATATCATTCTCATATATATATATATATAGATATATAGATAGATAGATAGATATGTATACTGTGTAAAATGTGTGTGAGTTTTATATTCCATTTTTTATCGTTTAAGGATCAAACTGTCGTCAGCATTTCCCGACTCATCTACATGGAGATCGGATCTTATCAGGGCTTTAATTTACAATAAATATTGTCACTGTCCAAAAAAAACTTTCTTTATTAATTTTTCCATCCAGAATTGTTTACTTAAAACAGACCAATAGAAATGCTCAAAAATGACTGTTAATTACTCTTATTTCACGTTAACGTCCATTTAAAGTTAACATTTTTGCCTTTTTCATCGAACAGCTGCGATATGGATTAATAGCAAGGTTAATTTAGTAACCGTTGTTTAACTTGTCTTTGTAATTCATATATAAATATATCTATGTATTTACATTTACAATACATTTAAAGGCCTAAATAGCCTTTTGCGAACTGTATATCTTCTTTGCATCTGTTGCAAGCATGATTCTTCTATGGAATCGTTAAAAGAACCACGTGCTTTTAATGCCTAAGAAAGGTTAAATAATGAATGAATAAATAACAGTTAGTTAGGGGTGGGTGTTTCTATTGTGGTTCTGGGGCATACAGAATTTAAAGGGGCACAGCTGTACCTTGCTGCTTGCCAATTGGTGGTGGGTGCACAAGTGTGCATCTAGTGAAAAGCCTAATAAACATTGAATAAATGAAGTGGGTGTTACTTGCCATGGATGAGGAACAAAGAACAAAGTAACACATTTTTCTATAAATTACTTTAATTTCATGTGCAACTTAAATCAGTAAATCTCATTTCCTTTTGGGCCGTAAAATAAATAAAATTAATGTGACTTTAAATTCTTTGCATCAGATAATTGTTGTAAAATACAAGCTTCAAAATTTAGAAGTTTACTAGGTTAGCTAGATCACAGCTCATTCTCCAAGCTTGTCATCAGTGCACATTTTAGTACCTAGTATTAATAAAGCCTGTGCTAGTGTTACTGACACCTTTTCTAGATTAATGCCTTTGCTTCATTAGTCTATTACCAATTTTTGTTTGGTTATATGGATATAATTGGCTATAATCAAAGTATATAGCTAAGATCTATCATGACTGACTTTCTTTCAGATACAAATATCATTTATGTTCTTCAACACAAATGCTTTCAATGAGCATTTACCTAAATTTTACAAGCTTCTGGAAAAAACTGCATTATTATCACAATGTGTGTATATGCAGAAATATCATCACAGGAAACACATCTTGTGTAATTTAAAATTGAAACTTTTTTGGTGATTTTATGATTCATGACATAAATACAGTTGATGTCTGTCCAATATCATATATCTTATTCCAAAATGGGATACACAGAGTTATTCTTAATATTATCATGTAAATAACATGGTTGATGAAGGATG
This sequence comes from Acestrorhynchus altus, assembly GCA_034509495.1. Taxonomy (NCBI): domain Eukaryota; kingdom Metazoa; phylum Chordata; class Actinopteri; order Characiformes; family Acestrorhynchidae; genus Acestrorhynchus; species Acestrorhynchus altus. The sequence continues at coordinate 19,746,375 of CM067520.1, forward strand.
TAGGATCCTATGAAATCCATTTCCCCCAAATTCCATTAGATTTTTTTCTCAAACCATTCAGAATTTTAGGCCTTTATAAGTGTTTTTTCCTTTAATAGAAGCACACGTCAGCAAATATGCACAGTTGCGAAACATCTTCACTTGATGGGACTTGACTGGATGAAAATGTATCTCGCAGAATTATGCAATGTCATTTTTTCTAATATCATGCAGCCCTAGGTCTATTGATGCCTCTAGTTTCAGGAATGGTCATTTATTATTATTATTATTATTATTATTTATTTATTTATTTTTATTGTTATTATTATTATTATTATTTCAAACAGTTGTAACAGGTTTTTGATTTAAATTCACATTGTCCTGTTTCAGAGGTGACTGTAGAGAATGAATGGAGGCATGGATTCTACTAGTAAAGATCAAGGTGAGTTTAATGCAGTTGGTCAGAATAGTTTTGAATTAGTATAAAAGTATGTGATCTAATGTATATTGAAACATACATTAATGAATAAATATGAACACTTAGTAACAGTGAATCTTCATTTTTGCAGTCTGGGCTCAGGATGATTTGTTGAAACTCCTGGATGCCATGAAAGTGAATCTACCAGAGAAGGACCTGGTGAAGTATAAAACTTCTGAAGCCCATCTGAATTGGGAGAAGGTGGCATTTAACACATACTCAGCTGAGATGTGCAAACAGAAATGGATTGAAGTCTCAAGAGAGGTGAGGTGTTGGTCGTTTAGTTTCTTAGTCTAAATAATAAAATATTAATAGAATAACCAAATATTACATTTATACTTATACTCTCTTGTTCTTTCTCTAGCTGTTGATTAATGGTACTAGCAAGTGCATAGTCACACACTCGGTTAGGGTTGTGTGATATATCAATTTTGAGATATAAAGAGAGCAAGATATGAGCTCGAGATGTCGTTCATATTGAGTTTTACTCCCTCGCTGTGCTCCACCTCTGACTCTGCTTTGCCCCTGTCTCTCAGCTCCTTCACCCCCATTGGTGCTCTCATGGACACACTATGGAAGGGGCATAGGGCTTAGTGTGTATAAAGAAGACATTACATATTAATATGATTAATTATAATTAAAAGATTAAGGATTTCATGGGGTGTCTTAATTTTGTCACATTGTATATTTCATATATCATATTGTGTATCACCATTTCAGCTATTGTATATAGTAACAGTGACTGTTGGAGGGGGTGATGAACAAGCATCACTTTCAATTAAAATAAATAGATGATTATTGGATTGTATTATAGATAATAATCTCTTCCCTGAAATGACTTTTCTCATACAGATCCGCAAATTCCGCACACTGACAGAGCTTATTGTGGATGCACAGGACTATATTAAGAATCCCTACAAAGGCAAAAAGCTGAAGGTAAGTTGAACTTTCAGTACTGTGCTAGTATCAGTCCCTTAGTTAAAGCTTTTAAAAGTAGTTTCACTGCTGTGGGCCCTTTATTATAATTAATATCGGTGCAGCAGCCCAGTACATTTCAGTATGTCTATTTAAGTGACACAATCCGAAGGTGAACTTTCTTGTTTTATCCTTTCTACAGAAACACCCAGACTTTCCCAAGAAGCCACTGACCCCATACTTCCGCTTCTTTATGGAAAAGAGGGCAAAGTATGCCAAACTTCATCCAGAGATGAGCAACCTGGACCTCACAAAAATCCTCTCAATGAAATACAAGGAGTTGCCAGAACGCAAAAAGGTAGGAAGGAATGAGCAATGAGAGGACCGTAATGAAATGTGATCGCACATAAATGGACACACTTCATTTGTGAGAACTAGAGCACAATAGTAATTATACAAAAAATATGTGGGTACAGAGAACTCCTAAATAGGCTTAAAGTAGCTGAGACTACTAGAGTTTTATTGTGAACTATGTTCTTTTGTAAACTGCAGTTCCAGAATGTGGTTGGTTTTTGTCACATTCAAAGCTTAGGTGTATTTTAACTGCATTTAAATTAAGTTTTCATTTAGTTATAGTCATCACACTAGAAATGCACTTTAGTTTTGTGATTTCAAAGTAAATAAAGTAATATTGACTGTTTTTTCATTACAGGAGAAATACGTAAATGATTTCCTCAAAGAAAAGGAAACCTTTGTTCTTAACATGTCAAAGTTCAAGTAAGTGCGAGTACATTGTTGGTATAAAGAGAATCTGTGGGAAACATCAGATTTTTCATGTGATTTCTTAATTTTTCATATAGAGAGCAGCATCCAGACCTGCTGGAGACTACAGGTAAGAAGAGCTCCAATGTGCCAGAGAAACCCAAAACCCCCCAGCAGCTGTGGTACAACCATGAGAAGAAAGCTTTTCTTAAAGGTCACGCAGATGTAAGTGCCATTTACCACCCTTGTCAGTTACGTTCTTTTTATTAAAAAAGCTGATAATATTTATCTCGAGGACCCCACATCATTTGCACTTTTTCTGCCAGGCCACCACCAAAGACATCAAGGACAGTCTGGGGAAGAAGTGGACACAGTTGTCAGACAAAAAGCGACTGAAGTGGATTAACAAGTCTCTGGAGCATTATAAGGAATATGAGGTAAAGACTGTTTGTCTTTTTAAACAACACTGTGGATTTGTGCAACAATGAGCAGCCAATTTATAAAATGATGTTAATAATCTGTTACGTTGTAAACATGCACAAACCATAGAATCAATGAACAGATCATTACAGTAAACACAATAAGAAACCAGCTGTAGCTTTTAAAGCTCTATTCTGGTTCTTGTAGGAGAAGATGCGTGAGTTTATCCAGCAGCACCCAGAGATGAACATGACTGAAGATGACATCGTCAAGTCCACTCTGACCAAAGCAGAAAGACAGCTTAAAGACAAGTGTGATGGAAGGCCAGACAAACCACCATCGTAAGTAGAGAATATGGTGTGACAATAGTCAACCTGAGTTGATCAAACACAGCAGTGCTGCTGGAGTGTTTAAAGCCCACAGTGCCCCTGATGGACAGAGAACAGTCCACCAATCAGAAATATCTAGCCAGCAGCATCCTGTCGGCAGACCAACACAAAATGCAGAAACCGATGAGCTTCTGTCTTTGACATTACATCTACAAGGTGGAGCAACTAGGAGTGTCTAATAGAGTGGACACAGTGTTTAAATGCTCCAGCACCACTGCTGTGTCTGATCCACTTGTACCAGCGCAACACACACCAACACACCACCACTTCAGTATCACTGCAGTGCTGAGAATGATCTACCACCCACATAATAACCGCCCTGTGGGTCCTGACCACTGAAGATCAAGGTGAAAGGAAGTGAATAGAGTATGCAGAGAAACAGATGGACTACTGTCTGTAATTATAGAACTACAAAGTGCTCCTGTGAGCTGATGAAATGGACAGTGACTGTAGCACAGAGCATGTTTCTTCTTTGCAATTATTTTGCTCATGCTCTATTTTTACTCTCTCTAGAAATGGTTACTCAATGTTCTGTGCTGAGCTGATGTCAAGTATGAAGGACGTTCCCAGTACCGAGCGCATGGTCATGTGCAGCCAGCGCTGGAAACTGCTGAAACAAAATGAGAAAGATGCCTACCAGAAACGCTGCGAGCAGGTCTGAGTATCACACAAATATGAATGTAACACCTAATAATAATAATTGTAGTTAATTAACTTGCATACATATGAACACAGAACAACATAGGATCAGTGCAAGATCCTTATGCTTTTCTCTCTTTTCCCCTTCAGAAAAAGAAAGAATTTGAAGTTGAGATGACTCGATACCTGTGTGTAAGTTGAGCAGTCTTTTATCAGGTAATCTTGTAGTGTGTTTTGTGTATTTTTGGTTTTGATGGCCTTTCTGCTTTGTAGAGCATTTCTGAAGAGGAGCAGCAAAGAATCTTGGCTGAGCAGAAGATGGTGGGCTTCAAAAAAGGCACTGGGGGCTGCAGCCCAGCCTCTAAAAAGAAGCCCTCAAAAGCAAAAGTCAGTTCAGTGGCTGATTTTATTTTTTTTTTTTATCTGGCTTAATGATTGCATGCCTTTCTTTTGTTGACTGTTTTTCTGTTTCCATGCATAGGCCACTCCAGAGAAGCCTAAGCGGCCAATTTCTGCCATGTTTATCTTTGCTGAAGAGAAGAGGCCCAAGATTCAGCAGGAGAGGCCCGATCTGTCTGACAGTGAGCTTACGAGACTCCTGGCCCGCATGTGGAATGACCTCTCAGACAAGAAGAAGGTAACATCTCATATATGAAAAATACATCAGCACTCGTTCTGCAAGGTTTTACTAAAGTATTGCAGCTCAGCTGCAGTTTAAAATTGTCAAGAAATGGTGGCTGTGGGTGAGAGCTTGTGCAGCCATCATGGCTTGAGTTACTTGATGTAGAAAAATTAGATAAGTGCACTAAGTCACTCTCTTACCTCACAGTCTACAAAGACTGAAGGAAACAAGTGGTCATGGATGAGTACATAGTAATAGTAAATCTCATTTCACATTTCATTTCATAAAATAGTGGCTAGAGCATCTCCTGACTGTAGGAATGATCTCAAAGCTCATGCATTTTTTGCATCATTTTGTAAGTTGGGTATACTCCTATACTGCAACATGGCAACTCAAGCCTTTGCCTACAGTCATTGAAGATACCACTCTCTTACAGGAAAAATACAAGAACCTGGAATCCGTGTTGAAAGCAGAGTCTGAGAAACGAGTAAAGGAGGAGAAAGGCAAGCTTCCAGACCCACCCAAGAATGCACAAGAAATTTGGCAACACAGTGTGATCGGTGATTATTTGGCTCGATTTAAGGTAAAAGTGACTTCCATTCCTCACCCTCAAACCACAGTGGCTGAAGTTAAAGAATCATTTCTTTGAGAACAATCAATTGTTACAGTATCATGTATTTTAGATACTGAATCATTTATTAGCAGTAACTGAATCATTTGTAGTAAGCACTGAATCATTTATAATAGATACTGAATAATTTGTAATTGTTAATTAATCATAGTAGATACTGAATCATTTATAATAGATACTGAATTGTTTAAATTTTGAGGCTGAGTAATTGGTCTTAAAATTGAAGCTCAAAATAAGCCTCTGGTTGAATGTATGGCTGAATCTTTTTTTTCTGTTGACCAGCATTTATATAAGTATTAATACTATATGCAATTTCTCAGAATGACCGGCCAAAGGCAGAGAAAGCCATGGAGGCCACTTGGAACACCATGGAGAAGAAGGAGAAGATAATGTGGATCAAAAAGGCTGCAGAAGACCAGAAGAGATATGAGGTATGTTTTTATAGATAAGGCTACAAATCCCTTATTTTGGGTGTTATTTTTTACAAGTGGGATAACTTGGGCCAAAATGGACAACAGTCGAATGACAGGGCTTAAGTTATCTAGAAATGTGAGGTCTTTCCTGAATCTAGCCACCTTGTTTGCAGTGTCTGTTCTCATTCCGCCTGTATCTGCTTTCCTCTTGCTTAGAGAGATCTGAGTGAGATGCGCTCTCCTCCTGCAATGGTCGCCTCAGGCAAAAAGATGAAGTTTGATGGAGAGCCCAAAAAGCCACCATCGTAAGTTCATTTTGTTGTTGCTGTTGTTAAAGCTTCTGACTTGTTGAACTACCTACAAGTTTCAGTGTTCTTTGATTGATCTCTTGAATTCCAGATATAATCTCTGATGTGTGCCTACAAGGCAAAGATGAATCATGGACAGCTGACAGGACTGAGCCTATTCTAATACTGTCCTTATGCTCTTTACCCTCTTAGAAATGGCTATCAGAAGTTCTCTCAGGAAATGCTGTCAAACGGGGAGTTGAATCATCTTCCCATGAAGGAACGCATGGCAGAGATTGGCGGCCGCTGGCAGAGACTCCCCCAGAAGGACAAAGACCGTTACAAGAAGATTGCAGAGGAGAAGCAAAAGCAGTACAAAGTGCTGCTTGAACAGTGGCTTGCAGTATGTTACTACCCCAGTTTACTGGTTTCAGTTTTAACATGCAGATTAATACTCTATTGATAAACCTCTACAAATTTTCGACAGACTAACAAAGACTGACCGTTCTTTTTTCAACAGTAGTGGAACTCTATTATATATTTTTGTATTTATGTCAATCAGTTTGATTGGCTGGCCCAAATATCAGTCAGTTTGGGGTCTTCCTCTCGACAATTGATTGAAGGAAATTCCAAGGAATTCCCAATTTACTCATATCAATTGGCTAAGGAAACAAGGTGATCTAGACTAATGTCCCAAGTGGCCAGAACTTTTTGAACCGGCTGATGACCAGTCCCCCCACGTTATAAAATTGTCTTTTGTTAATATCTGTTTGAAATGTTTTTTTGTTTTTTATAGAGTTTATCATCTCAGGAGCGAGCTACTTATAAGGAATACAATTCCTTAGTAAGTTTCTAATTTACCTTTTGGTACATTCATTTCTGTTCTCATGTTGTACTTGCTTTAACAGATATCTTTTGTTTTGTCTTTCCAGAAAAGGAAGGGTACAGCTAAACCAGGTGGAACCAGTGCTAAACAGAAAGCCAAATCCAAGACATCTGTGAGTGTGAACACTCTACTGAACTACTGTTGCTTGATTATATTGAGTCAGTCATATCCTGCATAAGATGATGCACAACTGCAAAACTGCTTTTCTCAACAGCGCACTTCTCACCCACAGGATGAGGATGACGAAGACGACGATGATGATGATGACGACGACGATGACGATGACAAGGATTCTGAGGAGGGATCATCCAGTGGAGAGGACAGTGATGAAGGGGATGATGACGATGACGACGATGACGATGATGATGATGTGAGATTCCTTGTATTGCTTTTCTTACCATGCAGCATGCTATCCTTCCTGTCTGATCTGGCAAATCTGATCAGGTTGCTGTTTATGTAGGAATTTGTCACATATGAATATCAGGAGTTTTTAGGCTTTAAGCTTTATGGGTCTTTTCACATCTGGTTCATTTTAAAGGGGTTGAAACCAGTTGATCAGTTCTGATGAGATTTGAGCCGAGTTGGAAGCCTTGTTTGAAAATGAATTACTCAGATGGTGCCAAAACTATTAATCACCATTATAGCATGGATCTTTGTTTGATATAGTGTAGTTTAGTTGGGCAAAATTCAGATGTTCATTTCTTTATCCTTGTTTTTATTCTGTTGTAGCCACTTAAGTGTCCTGGAAGGTTCTAACCAGAGTATGAATCAGAAATAGATTGAACTAAACCACCTTAGAAGGTGCTTTGAGTTTGGTTTGTTTGTGGGTCCATTTAAACTAGTCTGTGATTTCAGTTCACAGAACAAATCAGAAACCACCGTAGTCCAGTTGTGAAAATATCATAAAATAGACAGCTAGAAATGCCAACTTTATTTTCTGCCATTATTAAAGTGATAACCAAAAGAAATGCTCTAAAATTACTATGAATGTTGAAAACACAATTTTAATTTGAGATTTACTCACAACCAGCTGTAATATTAAACTCTACTTCATCTGGGGTTTTTTTTCAGAATGAGGAGGATGATGAGGAAGAGGATGAAGAGGCAGAGGATAAGGAAAACAAATCAGAGAGCAGCAGCAGTGGGTCTAGCTCGGATAATTCATCAGATTCAGACTCTGACTGAGAGGGTGACTGAGCAGAGCGAGGCCGCAGACTGCCAGAGAGCCTGTGAACTGAGCCATGAGTCAGAGCCATGGGCCTACACTGCACTCTTCCATCCACCAGGAGGAGCTCTCTCCACCACCACCACCACCACCACCATGTTCTCTCTCTCTCAGCAACCATCCCTCTCAATCATCTTGCTTTTCTGGTTTTTTTTTTGTTTTGTTTTGTTTTGTTTAGTTTTTTTGCTTTACAGTTTCACTGAGCTTGCGTTAAAGAAGGAAATAGAATGAGTGGGGGGATCATAGTATCTACACTCAACTCCCCCAGAGCCAACAGGAATCTGATCTTTAATAGGGTTCAGCTCCGCTAACTTACCGGCCGCCCTTCAGCTGTCCCAAATTTCCACACAGTTGTTTTAAAAATGCTGGTGGTACCATAAAGCAATCCTTAATCATCGTGTTTAGTGTATGAAGCCATTAGGATATAGAATAGAGATTATACCTTTTTCGGTCTTTTTGTATAATGGAGTAACAAACCCACAAGCCAAAGAATCAGGATTTCTTTTGGGAGGTAAAGAGGACCAAATACTTGCACTCTAAAGAATGTCTGCTCTGTCTTTTCTGATCTCCTTCTCTCCTTCCTGTTCACTGTCACCATGCCTTTCCAAACCATTTTTTTTCTTTGTCCTTGCTCCCTCATTTGCTATGGTGGTGCATTTTTGCTTCTGTAAGTCTTGGGTTCATAATGTGGTATGTTCAGGAACAAAGGTGCGATTTTTGAATGTCTGTCTATGTGGTGTGTGAAAGTCGCACAAGCCCAGCTTGTTCATGGCATGTACATAAGCCACCATCACCTATGTTTGGTGGGTTGTTTCATTTGTCAAAGACCAGTTTGAGTTGGAATTTTAAGATTTTTCACAAAATAAGATTAATTCTTTGGAATTTTTGTAATAAAAAAAACACAATACAACAAAGTTTAACAAGAGAGATTATGTCTGGAAATGTTTCCTTTGGCCCAGTTGTGTCTAGCTTTGAGAGGAATCTCTACCGACAAACCTGCTGCTAACTTCTCGTTAGTTACAATTAGAACTGATGTTGGTTTTCATCCGAGCTGTTTTACTTTCCAGATTTTTTATTTGATGCTGCTTTGCAGGGCTTTTCTTTTAAAAACAAAAAAGAAAACAAAAACAAGGTTTATTTTAAATGTCTGCTGAACGTTTAGACTGGTTTCTTTTTTATGAATATTTGGTTTGTTTTAAATGTCTGTTTAGAGTTTGACTGGTTTCTTTTAAATATCAAACTGCGGTAAGAAATATGGCCCACAATGCTGTGCACTTATCTCAGACAGCCTCACCAGCTGACTGTCCTCTGTGTTACTCTCCAGCTTTTCCTCACCCCCTGCACTTGTACGGTTTGCTACTCATCTGCATATTTCAACCACTGATGTTATTCTTCTAAGCACCAGCTCAAGAAATGTAAAGGAATGTTGTATTTAATAGAGGAGAAATCCTTTGTTGTGTGTGTATATATGATTAGTTTTCAGTCGCTGTTTTTCTCCCTACCCTTTCGAGGCTGTCGGAGGGTTTTTGTGTTAATTTTTTCTCCCTAGACATTGTATAAAGACTTTGCTGGAGTTTGAGCTGAAGTATGTGCTTTCCTGCCTCTTAAATCACTGGTGGTGTCTGTTACTATGTTAAATGCCCCCAACACTCGAAGGACACAGATTTTTTATCTGTGCCCTTGAAGATAAGAAGCGGGTGAGGTCTGTCTTGTGTATAAAGCAGAATTAATTTGTTAGATCTGGAAGGGCATAGTGGTTATTCATAAAGATGGTGCGAGGAACATGGGTGGCACAGGATATACACAGTCTACTTGTAGATTTGACGATAGGATTAGGAACATTTGAGATCAGTGGGAATGAAATTGGTTCACTGCTGTTGTAAGGTATTTGTAAATACATTGTTTTTCCTTTTCTTTATTGTTATTATAATTTTTTTCTTTTTTTGTATTGAGTGAACATTGTATTTTCATTTGGCCAAGCTGTCCCCTACGTGGTTCTTGTAGTGGCCAGTGGTCTGGTTTTGTCAATTGCTCAGAGGAGGGAAAGATTTTAATTTGGTATGTTTTAGTTTTTATACCCCTCAGCTGTTTGTTTATTTGTAGAAATGGCAAAAAATAATTTGTACTGCAGATAATTTGGAACATTTGGATGTTTTCTATAGTCAGAGGTGTTATTCCTGGAATTTACCATTTGATCAAAATAAACCTGTCTTTAGCAACTGTTTGACAGGGGTTTTTTTTCTTGCTCACTTGAAAGGAACCAGTTACTTCAATTCTAGTACCCTGTTGAGCCCCTAGTCTGGATACAAGAGTTTACTAATTGAGATTTGGGTTGGGCATGGATGCATACAGGTTCTATATGGCATCCTGAACCACATCTGCCCACAAATGATTCAGCTGGAACAATAGATCCTGCTGGAACAATAGATCCTGCTTGCACACAGGTTTCCAAACCTGACATCCAGTGTACATTAAATACACTAATCAAAAAGTAGTTGCACACAGAAGGATATCAACTGATTGCATAAATGCAATGGCGTGTTAGACTGTCATGGAGTCTCTCAGAATGGTAGGAAGTCATCTTCAGCAAGTCCCGCATTTGTTGTCCTGAACCAGTGACCTGACTTTGTCTGAATGCACACTCCAATACACTTTTCCAACATGATGCTTGTCCTCATACTGCTGCCATCTAAAGAGCTTGCTTTGAAGACATGAATGCAGCTGGCTATGGCATGGTATCACCAAACCTACCAATAATTCTCATTCTGCACACTGCATTACTGAATTGACAACTAGTTGCTTTTTATTCAATACCCAGTGTGATGTGGTACTAGGAATGTAAACATTTGTATATTTCATAGTTTTTATATTACTACATAGTACTACAGTGCAAGAAATGTGCAGCATAAGTTAATGTTAATATTCTGAATTAGGGCAACACAATATAACAGCATTGGTATTACAATGTGTGCTTTTCCATAGTGATATCACAGGCTGTGCAATTAAACATTTTTGCAGCTTAATACAAAAGGAAAATTTATACGGATATCATTTCCAATAAAATCTACCACAGACAGATTGTATCTGCCCATATTATTAATATGACATGTTGGACAATTGATGCCTGGTGAAATCTGGTAAATTCATGCAGCCCTACAAAATTTGTGTATCTTTATTCAACACGTATCGATTAGATGTGAATAATATAAAAATGTGAGGGAGCTGTATGGGATGGATTATCGCAGAACACCATAGGAACCTCTCCAACTCCATTCCTAGATGCCTGGCATGTTGCGTTAAACCTGACGCCACTGAGATACACATCTTCTGTATGTAAAGCTCGATGAATCCTGCCCCGATCATGAAATGTTTGATCGTTTATTGTTCCTGGTCATGTTTAGTTACCTTCTGAGTAGCAGTGCAATCCACACTTCCTTCTGGTGCAGCTATCTGTGCTGATCAAATCGGTATATCAATAAATAGCTATTTTAATTTCAGTGGTATTGTATATACTGGTATACATAATATCTTTATACCTGTTAAAGAATAATGCCAATGTATTAGCTAGAAATGCTAATGCTACACTTTTATAACGTTCAACTAGAAGCTCTAAATGAGCTCAAGGACAAAGACATGAACTTTGGACACCAGACATGACTTTGCTGAAGGACTGTGTTCGGGGTGAGTGTGAGAGTTGTCCTGTTAGTGTTAAAAATGTAAATAAATGTGGCTGTGCTGCAGTGTTTACCCCCATCGACGCACTGCTGATCGGTAGCTGGCTAGTGATGCCTGGCGGGTGGAAAATGGCTGCGCTGTAGTTTTCCCACGTCTGTGGTTACAGTTTAAACAGCAGGCGGATTTCTCAGCAGTGCGTTAAATGAGATTAAAACGTCTTACAAACCGCTGAAATATAACATCCACCCGGTTTATTGTCCTATTTTGCCTGTAACCAAAGGCGCTGATCGTAAACTGCCCAGAAGGACTTGGCCCGTTGTGTTTGGGGTAGGTGCACAAATTGTGTCCCCCACAAAATTGTGTGTGTGTGTCTGTCTCTGTGTGTGTCTGTGTGTGTGTGTGTACGTACGTGAGCAGGAAGGGAGGTGGGCTGTGGCTGTGTGCCCTCAGCTGGTTCCCCCCTGTAAATTCTGTAACCCTGGTTTTATAGGGTTTTGCCTGTAAACTTAGTGTGGTTCAGGTCTGACTGTAAACGGGCTGAGGGCACTAGTTAATGTGGTTCAGGTCTGGCTGTAAACAGGCTGAAGGTACTAGTTAGTGTGGTTCAGGTCTGGCTGTAAACAGGCTGAGGGCACTAGTTAGTGTGGTTCAGGTCTGGCTGAGGGCACTATTTAGTGTGGTTCAGGTCTGAATGTAAGCAGGCTGAGGGCACTAGTTAGTGTGGTTAAGGTCTGGCTGAGGGCACTATGAGGGCACTAGTTAGTGTGTTTCAGGTCTGGCTGTAAACAGGCCTTGTGGTTAAGTGTGTTTCAGGTCTGGCTGTAAGCAGGCTGAGGCATAGTTGGTGTGTTTCAGGGTCTGGCTGTAAACAGGCTGAGGGCAATGGATTAGTGTGGTTCAGGTCTGGCTGAGGCACTGGTGTGTGGTTCAGGTCTGGCTGAGGGCACTAGTTAGTTAGTGTCGTTCAGGTCTGGCTGTAAACAAGCTGAGGGCACTAGTTAGTGTGGTTCAGGTCTGGCTGTAAACAAGAAGCTGGGGCACTAAGTTCTGGTGTGGTTCAGGTCAGCTTATGCTGCAAGCAAGCTGAGGCACTAGTTGAGTGTGGTTCAAGGTCTGGCTGTAAACAGACAGAGGGCACTAGTAGGTGTGGTTCAGGTCTGGCTGTAAACAGACAGGGCACTAGTAGGTGTGGTTCAGATCTGGCTGAGGGCACTGGTTAGTGTGGTTCGGGTTCAGCTGTTATGGTAACACACTGTGGAGGCAAACTAAAGCCCCACAAAACAGTCAGTTTCTGAATGTATTTATTTTTTTAAAGCTTCACACATGACTGCAAGCACTATTAATCCGATGACCTGTTTGTGTTCCAGCTGTCTGTCGGCTAATAGGCTTTCTCCGTCTGCGTCTGTTTCCTGTTGACAGCTTGGCTAGCTCCGAGTTCCAGAGGATGCCTGTTTATAAACTTCCAGTTTAGGGATAATGGACTTTACCTGTGTCGACCTCAACAAGCTGACTGGTTTCCAGCTTGAAACAGACCCACAATACACATATGAGGAGTAATTTGGAGAATATTCTTGTACTCGTGTTCTTCGTTTCCTCAGGTAGGGGTATATGAACTCCACATCAAGTGGTTTCCTTATCTGAGAGCTGCTGGAATTTCCTGGAAGTCTGATTTAAAAAGCTGCAGGTCAGTTAGGCCAATGTTTCTGAAGTCAGGTCCTGGAGGCACTCCTACCCTGCATTATTTAGAGTTTTCCTTGCTCCCACCACACCTGATTCAACTACTCAGCTCATTAACAAGTCATTGTATGTTGTTTTATGGGGTGCAGGGCAGGGGTGCCTCTATGACCAGGGTTGAAGCAGCTAAAAAATATGAAAAGTTGGCTACAGACTCAAATATCAATAAAAGTATCAAAGTATGTTTGAATACTTCCTAAATGGAAGCGGGCATACTTTGTGATTCTGTGCGTCCCTGCAAAAGTTATAATAAATGTATTGATTGCTTGTTCTTCCTAATTTTATCCAAAACATGTGCAAAGTAAACCTCCAAACTTGTAATTGCAGAGTAAAAATGTTTATGACGTAATAATAGTTGATGAGTTTATCATATATGACATGAACACACAAAGATACAAATTATGTGCTGGTTTTTCTTGTTTGAGCTAAATGCATATGTCTTTTGTGATCATATGTATTGTCATGTAGTAATAATAATAAATGTGCACAACGTCTTTAGAATAGACATGTACATTTTCTTCAAACATTTTCTCCCATAATGATATAATTAGATGTTTTGGAGGAAAAATCATCTTGAAATGATGTGTACGTTTAACACTTCACTTTACATTCTTGTTTTTTCGTACAGTGTGGCTTCCCACCTGCTGTGCTTAAGCCACCATGACGACCCCGCTACAATAGCTTTTGCAAATGAAAATGGAGGATAGGTCGCTGTCAGGCCTGGATAACACCAAGCTAGAGGTATGGTTATTTTTTGGTATCTCTATTTGACATTTGATCCTAAAATGAAATTAGTATATCTCCAGTTTGACCATCTGGACTGTCGCGGCACACCAAACCATGGCTATCTTTCCGTCTGTCATGTTTTAGGCCTTGGCTCATGACATCTACTCAGACTTGGTGGAGGATGCCTGCTTGGGGTTGTGCTTTGAGGTGCACCGGGCAGTGAAACAGGGCTATTTCTTTCTCGATGAGACAGACCAAGAAAGTATGAAGGATTTTGGTGAGTGAAGACGCAGTCATTTTGCTCAGACCTTGGTCCTGAAGGCCAAGATGCTTCTTTTTTCGACAAGTGGTTTGTAATTATTGATGTATACACCTTGCATCAGTATGCACCCTGGACACACTGGAATCAGGTGATCACACATCAATCACCCCCTTTTGATTTAAGGCATGGATGTCACAAGTACCCTGTTTCATCTGTCACCAAGACATTAGTAGTAAATTCCCTGTAAGTTTTTGAAGTGAAGCCTCCATGGATCACATCCATGAGCCCTGGGCACCCATGACCCTTTTACTAGTTCACCATTTTTCTTTTCTTTGAGCACATTTGGTAGATGCTGACCACTGCATAGTGGAAAGACCCCACAACACCTGAAGTTTTAGAAATGCTCTGAACCACTTGTCCAACCATTACAAAATGATCCTCAGAGTGGCTCAGATCCTGACTATTACCCATTTTTCCTGCTCACAACACATTTAACTTCAAGAATTGACTTCATCTGTTGCCTAATACTGTATATATGGCCACCCCTTGACAGATGCCATTGTACTGAGATAATCAATGACATTTACTATGTTAGGGCTGGGCAATATGGAGAACAATATCACATTATAATTTCATCTGGAAATATGATAAAAAATATATATATAATGTGAAAAAATTAGGACACCACAAGAAATTACTCCTCTGTTTTTTGGGGGGTTTTTTTCTTCTTTTAATACGTTTAGTCTAATGCTCCTTCCATGGTCTGTGAGGAATTGAGTGGGGCAGAGTAGATCAGAGAAGATGAAGGGCTGAGAGCAATGAGCAGAGCAGAGCGAGGGAGCAAATACAAGGTTTCCGCAAGATTGAAACAGAATGCTTAATCCCACATTTTGCTCAGTTTATATCAGATCACCAATATTGTCAAAAATGCATAAATGTCAATATATCGCCCAGCTCTACACCTATAGTTTTACTGCTCAGACAGAGTATATTGAGATGCAATGTGGACATGAAACACAGGATAATGCAAGAAGTAAACCGGCTTGTTATCTTTTCAGAGTTCACATCTGTGCCTTCTTTCGTATAGAAATCGTGGACCAGCCGGGGGTGGACATATTTGGACAGGTGTACAACCAGTGGAAGAATAAGGAGTGTGTGTGCCCTAACTGCAGCAGGAGTATAGCAGCATCGCGCTTTGCTCCTCATCTGGAGAAGTGTCTGGGAATGGGCCGCAACAGCAGTCGTATCGCCAACCGCAGGTTAACTTGCATATACAGAAACTCTGTTCTCCTGTTTGTTCAGGTTCACATTCAGCATTAAGAAGTTATGATGTTTTGGGTTCACAAAATTAGAAGTGCAATTGACACATTTCTCTCAGCTGTAAAAAGTGTAAAAATGAGATCCATTGATGCCTTGATCACTTTGATCATAACTTGCAGCTAATAATGATGATAATAATAATAATAATAATAATAATAATAATCATCATTTAATTATTTATATATACCAGTATGGATCACATTTCAAAACCACAAATGAAAATGAGTTGTAAGTGCTATATATATACTTAGAACTCATTTTCATTTGTGGTTTTGAAATGTGATCCATACCGAATTTGTGGCAGTGCATCTCTGTCTGAAAGCCAGATCAGAATTCATGTGACTTTTTCATCAGTCTGACTTTGCATTCCTTATAAATGTGTGCAGAGTCAAGTGGAGAATGGATGACAGCACTGATGGAGGTTTTTAGTAGTGTGATCTTCATCATTATTTTGGGAGATGTCTCTGTTAAAAAAAACATACCATACCTGTTCTGTGTTTCTTACGAAATGTCCAAACAGCCCCAGCAGGACATGGCTGCAGCAGAGTTTCAATAAACCAAGAATGCAAATCAAAGAAGAGGCTGAAAAACACACTTTTCTCAATTATAGGACCAGCTGTCAGTCACTGCAGCTCTGTGTTCACTCCTGTGATGCTGCTGAAAATGAAAGTAAACCTCAAAGAGCAAACCTTTTGCATGCGTGTCTGTCAGGGAGTGTGAACTGTTCGGTCAGATGTCAGCTGTAGGTCACATTTAATAAGGATGAGTGAAAATATCAGATTTGGGCCGTTTGCCCTGCTATGTGAACACATCTCTATAATCTATTTTTTCATTGAATCTAAGGTTCCAAGATTCCTAAAATTTTGCCTACATGCTACACTTTAGCATTTAGCCAATGTGATGAACACAATGCTCTCTCTGCAGGATAGCCAGCAGCAACAATACAAGCAAGTCAGAAAGTGACCAAGAGGACAATGATGACATCAATGATAACGACTGGTCATATGGTTCAGAAAAGAAACGTAAGCTCGATCTGATACTAGGTCTCGACTTTTCTTTGCTGCATTTTTTAAAGTTACTTGGGCCATTTTTAAATATGCTTATCTATTTTGTCCTCAACAGCCAAGAAGAGAAAATCGGACAAGGTATAAAAATATTCACTGTGTTTTGTGTGTTTGCCTAAGCAAATCCAGCATGTTATGTGGGGCAGTTATAAAAAATGCTTTTTGCTTTAGAGGAATTGATACAAATAGCACTTAACTCTTACTTTCCTCTCCTAGAATCCAAATTCTCCTAGAAGATCCAAATCCTTGAAGCATAAAAACGGTGAGTTTATTTTGACTCACTGACTCACTCACCCACTCACGACTAGCCGGGTGATGAACAAGGTGGCGCTGTTAGTACTGAAACAGCTTTTGGTGCTTTGCATTAGGGCTGCGATCGCTACCAATTACCCTTATATTCTATTTAAATTCAATTCCATTTTTTTTATTTACTCATACCATCCTTCTTGGCATCAAATAAACTTGGAATAAAGCTGAAACCTCACCCGTTTTCTCCTGAAGGAGCTGCTGAATTGTGTTGTTGTGAGATGCAGCTGAGAATCATTATTGTGCGTCTATTGAAATGGGTGTTTTAACATGTTTTCTTGTCTCGTAATCCCCCCGTATGAACTGTAGGACCTTTCTGATGTTATATGAATCACTTAATTTGCTCATAGGTGGGCCTCCGAGGCGTGTGCTCTGGCAAACTGAAGCGTGTCTTTTGTTACTTTTCTCACAACAATTTAAAATAGATTTTGTTTAAATCAGAATTTCTTTATTTCCCCCCTCTGGCAGGAAGGCCAACTCTAGAGGGTTAAAGATTGACATCTGCTTTATGTGAATTGATAGCGGATCATCCAATACTACTACTATTGCCACAAACATTCAAAGACAGAAAGTTTAATGCTTTAACTTTTTTCTACCTTTTCATCTCGTTCACAGGAGAGCTCAGTGGTAGTGTGAATCCTGACCTCTACAAGGTATATATCTACCTTCCCTTGAATGAGTTGGAGCTTGTTTATAAGCATTTCTCCAAACCTGTCCCTGCCTCTCCCTACTCTGTCTGCTTAAACAGCGTTCTTTGCTTTTGCGTCGTGAAACGGTTTATTACAGTCTTTTCTGCCCTCTCCTCTGCAGTACAACTACAGTTCTGGTATCAACTATGAAACACTGGGGCCCGAGGAGCTACGATCTCTTATGACTACGGTAAGCTGTGGTGGGAATATAAGGCAGTGAGTGAACTGTCACTTCTTGAGGAAGGAAAGTTGGGGGGAAAATATCCAAGCCTGAGGCACATTTGACAGTGACCAAATTGTGAGGTCTAGAAAATCAGATCATTTGAAATAACATCAGGCAGGTTCTGTGATGTGTCCCTGGTCTGCAGTGGTCAGTACCTACCAGAAATGGTCCAAGAAAGGACAACCAGTGAAATAGTGGATTACTATTGTGTCACAAACACCTTAAGACTTTAGTCCATCTGTTTCTCTGCATACTTTGTTAACCTCGTTGCATCCTCTTCTTCAATGGTCAGGACCCAACAGGACCACCATAGACCAGGTATTATGTGGGTGGTGGGTGATTCTCAGCACTGAAGTGACACTGATGTGGTGGTGGTGTGTTACTGTGTATTGCGCTGGTATACGTGGATCAGACAGCAGTGCTTAAACACTGTGTCCACTCAATGTCCACTCTTATATTGTTGCTCCACCTTGTAGATATAAAGTCAGAGACAGAAGTTCATTGGTTTCTGCACAGTTTGTGTTGGACATCATCTAGTCCTTCATCAGTGCTCACAGGACACTGTCCACAGGACACTGTTGGCTGGATATTTAAGCTTGGTGGACTCTTCTCAGTCCAGCAGTAACACTATAGGGTTTAAACAGTCCACCCGTCCACTCACACAAATTATAGAGCTACAAAGTACTCATGTACGATGAGAGGTAGATACTAGTACATCTCAAAGAATTTGAATATCATTATAAAACTAATTTGTGACATTTTATATTTAATAGTAATCAATTGAATAGATTTCTAATCACAGTATCTTTAGTAACTTTAAAACAAAAAAGCTTGAAATATACTTTAAATGTAATGAATATAAAACACATGAATTTAATTTTTGAATTCAATTATCAAAAACCTATTTCACAGTATTCACATTTTTTAGATGCACTAGTATATAAAATGGCAAAATGGGAACTTTACAGGAGAACCAATCCCCCTTTACTTTCAGTGGAAGACACTTCCTTGTTCAAAGTAATCAATTCAAATGATGATAATCAAGGAAAATATGCTTTGAGAAGATCTGTTACTAACAGCATCTCTTTTTTTTCTTTTTGTTTTTACTCAGCAATGTGGAGTTGTATCCGAACATACGAAGAAGATGTGCACACGGTAAGTGACACACTCACACATGGCAGTGTCATAAAAGAAGCATTGACCAGAGATTGCACTCACAAAAAAGAGAGCTCTCAGTCCTGATCACATCAATTTATTAAAATTAAACACACAAAGCCTTAAAAATACTTAATCCTCTGTAGACAGCTCCATCAAATGTGTTAATTTCTCATTTCTTAAGAACAACCCTTCTAAATGTTAAAACAATAAAAATGCATTGTTTAAATACATTGTAAATTGTAATGATGTATTCATATTTAAACATTATTGAAGTCTGTATTAGAATTAAATTTAACCATTGTATTTTCACTTTTCTTGATCTACTTTTTATGTAATCAGTGTAATTAATATTGTTAGTTATTATATGGCACAGAAAACTATTAGAAAAAGCTACATGTTCATTATAAATGTAGTTTTTGTTTCATTACCACAAAAGTTCAACACTGTGTTTGATCTTATTTTAGCTAGTAAATGTCAAAAATACAATATGTTAAAAAGTGAATGATTTTTTTAAAATAACTGTGATAGAAAAAAAAAAACCCAAAGCAGTAAGTGTTTATTTGCTTTGTAAAACACTAAAATTACAATAAATACAAATAACATTCACTCCTGGGGTCCAGGAGAAATCTGGAACCAAGTTCTGTTATTCACACTAGTTCACAAGATTTAGAGAAGAAGAACTACTTTCTTCTAGCTTGATCACACCCACCCATACATACCTCCTGCCTATTCGAGTACCCCACTGATACTGACAGTGTGTACTTGGTCCACCACTGACATCTTCCTTCAGATCTGTTCTTGTCTGATGTTTAATTCATTGAATATCACAGCTTATCTGAAGTCTGCTGATCCCCTGCTCTTAAACACAGCAGCTGTGATGCTTGAGTAGATGCTTTACTTTTTCTGAGTATCTCTCTCTGTGTGTGTGTGTGTGTGTGTGTGTGTGTGTGTGTGTGTGTGTGTGTGTGTGTGTGTGTGTGTTTCATGTGTGCTGTAAAGGCATGATCTTTTTCATTGGTGCAAATGGAAATGATTGTGTTTTGTTGGGACTGATGTTGTGGAACACAAGTGGCAACTCAAGCTCAATTCTTTGTTAATTTTTTTTCATTTTCTTCTGTTTTGACATTTGTACCTATTCGGCCGTCTAATCATTTATGTCTGATAATTGAATGTGAAGAACCTCTATTCTGATTGCATAATAATATAATTTATTCTTCTCCAATTGGGCAATTCGAGATTGTTTCAAAGCACTGCTTGTTTTTCATGCCGTGGGACTTCTAAGACGTGCCGGCATCCATTTGGCCTATTCTAACCACTAATGGCTAACTGCAAGAACGTCCCTTTTCACGACCTTTTGGTTGCCGGCGATGCCTAGTCTCTGGCCCAGTCATTGTGTGTGATGCAGTGCATAATGCCACGTTGTGTCCTGGCAGGTCCCAGCGGTGTCCCCAGCACACGGACGAGCAGAGGAGGGCAGTCAGAGTCTTCCTCCTGGGGCCCTCCGCGTGAGTTTCGCCCTACACCATAGCTTTCCCACCCCCAGGCCTTCTTTGCTGAAAAAGCTCTTTCTTGCAGCCATGTTCTAAAGACAGTTCAGAAAATGCCTCACTTCTCCTGGTCATTTTTTCATATGTCCATATTATATCTATATCTATTGCTGCAGAACAACCATCTCCAAAATATTCTTTGAAAACGTTAAACGTTAACCTCACCTGATCCAGCTAATTACTGCCTTTAGAAGGTCTTGAGTGGGGTGTGTTCGATTTGGTTTGGGCTGTTCAGAGACCTCTTTGAAACTCCTTATTGCTGCATAACCCAGATTATAGTTGTGTAGAATCCTGTAATATTACTTTGCCGCCTCAGTCCACATGTATCGCTCAGCTTGTCAACAAATGCACATTTAAAACTGTCCATGTGATGGAGCTTGTAGCTTGTTTTAACAGCAGCAGGGAGAAAGTGACTTACACCCCACCAGCTGTAGAAGGAACCCAGGAACAAAAATATTAACTCTAACATGATGCTACTTGAAGACAAGACTCTTTTAAACAGGAGTGTTTGATTAGAATTCATCAGGGTCTGTGATGCAATGCTACTGTAACTGAATTTTCATCAAGCCAAGGTCAATAATGTCACAATATGTAAGCCATATGCTGTATTTTGAAATAACCATTTCAATATACAGTATATGGCAGTAAGAGATGTTACTGCTATAGTTTCTGAACACGAGACCTACTGGTTTAGATCTGACAGTGGGCAGAAAAAACACGTACGAGTCTTGTGGTTTGTGCTCCACTTTTCTCTTTTTAGAGCCACCTCATGAATTCACTTTCATCTCTGACTGCTGTTTCTTGCCTCTTCACAGCACTAATCATAATGCACAGATCTGATTGGCTGAGTAACATCATGTGTGATGTACACAGTGCATGTGATTGGTCTGTGAGTTTCATGGGCTGCTAAGCCTGTACCATAAAGGCTAGTAAAGTCATAGTGGTTAAAATAGACACAGTAAAAATGAAATAGTTCTTGATAATTCATTGGTTATACGTTCAGGTCCGGATAAGACAGCATCTGCGTCTAAACTCAGGCCACAGTTCACTTATTAGTGACCTCTGCATTTGACAGGGTGTCAAAGACAGGCCAGGAGAAAAGAGGCTCTATTTTCTGAACTGTTGTTTCTTCATATCTGTAACCTTTGCTTTTTTCCCCTTGCCCTAAAAATGCACACAAGAGCTAGGACAGTGTATTGGTCAAAATCTTGCAATGCAGTTTGTATTATGATACAGGGGTTATACTGCATTTTTAAACAAGGTTTAGAAAAACGGTCACAGTAGGAAACCACTCCAACAAATGCGTAAAATCAGTAAATCCAATTAGAACAGTGGGATGTGAAGAAAGTGTACAAAACTGCTATCCAGCAGTCAGGGTTTAAACACAGCATGAAATTACGCACTGACACATTTTTCACATAAACTATAATGAAAATTCTATATCATGCTTTTGGGAACTGATGCCATCCATCCATCTTCTGAACCGCTTATTCCTGAATAGGGTCACGTGTGAGTCGGTGCCCAGCCGGCAACTCTGAGCGCAAGGGCAGGAAACAACCCTAGACAGAGCGCTAATCCATTGTAGGGCGCACACACACACTAAGGGGCCACTTCAGAGTCACCAATTCACCTACCATGCATGTCTTTGGACTGTGGGGGAAACCGGAGTACTCGGAGGAAACCCATGAGAACATGCAAACTCCACACACTTCCCAGTTCGCCCCACCCAGGGATTGAACCCAGGTCCTTCTTGCTGTGAGGCAACAGCGCTGCACCACCGTGCTGCTATTTTATATCAGTAGTTCAGGTAAATTTAGTCCAAATGATTCAGCAGCAAGTCCAGAGTCTTACTATTTCACTCCATGCTGATATTTCACTGGACATGCTAAAGTTTAAGGACAAAGGAACATGGTGGAATCTTCAAACTGGATAATGAGTAGTAACAACATACACACGTGGTTCATGCACCTCCCATAACTAGTCTTTGTTTCGGTTTCATGTTAGCCATTGTGGTCAGTTATTGAAAAACAAATGAACTGAACTTGTTGATTGACAGGTCAACACTGCCAGATCCGGAGTCAACAATGGAAAACGATGGCTATGACACTCCTGACGGACAACTTATCATGTCCCGTCTCCAGTGGGATGGGTCATCTGACATCTCGCCCTCAGACTCTGCCTCCTCAAAAGCCAGTGAGTTTTTCATGAGATCACATTCTAGGGACAGATTTTACTTCAAACAGAAAGTAGACCTGATGATCTCAGAACATCTACTGCATGCACTGATTATTAGGGATAGATTTTTTGGAACTCCACAATATACTAGTGCATCTCAAAAATTAGAAAACTGATATTAATAATTTTACACAAAACTTAAACTGCCATATATTTAATATTCAATATTTAATATTTAAAGTGTTCTGTTTCAGGCTTTTTTGTTTTAAAGTTGATACTGTGATTAGTAACCTTTTAAAATCTGCATTAAAGTGTTCTAACATTTTGCGATTTCTGGTTTTCATGAGCTATAAGCCAAACTGATCAACAGTCAAACAAAAAAGGCTTGAAATATGACCAAGTAATTCACAATATTGAATAACTAACCTAGGGTTCACATGTAGACACCACTCCACATTACTCCTGCTGTTTCCAAGATGTCTCAGCAGACACACTACATTACCAGACACAATAAACCTCCTACCTTGCAGATTGAAAAATGTGAGCAAGATCCAAACAATTGGTGAAAAAACATGTAACGCCTCTGCTGCGTTCCCTTCATTGGCTCCCTGTAGCATCAGATTCAAAACCTTGATGCTGACCTACAAAGCCAAAAATGGACCAGCCCCTCCATTCATGATGGCAATGGTCAAAACTCTTGTACCAAGAGCCCTTCGATCTTCAAGTACAGCACGGCTTGACCCACCATCCTTCAAAACACAAGGAAAACATGCATCCAGACTCTTTTCTGTTCTGGCACCAAAATGGTGGAACGAACTTCCCCTGGAGTCCCTCACTGTCTTCAAACGCAGACTGAAGACTCATCTGTTTCAGGAGTATTTAACTCCATAAAGACATTTGTTTCAACAGGATCTAAGCGTGACTCTCTAGATTCCAGCCTCGTCTACTAGCTAAGGATATTCTGAGTGAACAGCAAAGCACTTTTGTAAGTCGCTCTGGATAAGGGCATCTGCTAAATGCCAAAAATGTAAATGTAACTGTAAATGTGAAAACACTGGCAAGAGTGGACATGTATGATGTGTGGAGGCCACACCTAGTCCACTCTGTACTGTAGCCTGTAGGTGTGATCATGGGTGATGCATGGTTTAAACAATTTGAGATGCACTACCCTGACTGATATTAACCATTGTTCTTTGGGAATTAAGGGTGAATTGAAAGAGAATTGCAAATCCTTTTTCAGGGAAGGTTAATTGAACTAACTCTTGTGACCTGCTTCACTTTGTTCTTGTGATCTTTCAGGTTAGATTTGTGAGAGAATCAGATTGGACTCTTGTCCCATTCACTGCCTTCTTTAATCTTCCTCATTTGGTATCTCTGTCTCTTTCCTCAGGCACCAACAACTCAGACTCTAAAAGACCGAAGAAAAAGAAGAAGCCTGGCTCAATGCTCATGAGCAGCACAGGGGGAGGAGAGCGGGAAAAACTAGGAGAGCGAGGAGAGAGGGAAAGAGGAGTAGGAGGTGAAGGAGGAGGAGGAGGCATCAGCGGGAGTGGGCTGGGCAGAGCCAGCAGCAGCTCTCAGACTGCACTTGCTTTGTCAAATCGTAAGAAAAGACCAAGACTGCCGGCTCCTCCAGCGCCCAGTATTTATGACGACCTGAACTGAAAGAAGGACATTCCTCTGTGATGTCCACACACAGCTACACCTGCAACGTTGACTTGGTTTCTTTTCCCTCCAGTTTAGTCACAGGAGACCTTCAAACTGTGTGTGTGTGTGTGTGTGTGTGTGTGTGTGTGTGTGTGTGTGTGTGGCGATGCGAGATGCGATGCGCAGTTCAATATTGTGGTTCACATTTACTTGTGGTCAAATTAAACGTGCCATAACGTCC
The DNA here is from genome assembly GCA_034509495.1 of Acestrorhynchus altus. Lineage (NCBI taxonomy): Eukaryota > Metazoa > Chordata > Actinopteri > Characiformes > Acestrorhynchidae > Acestrorhynchus > Acestrorhynchus altus. Next base: position 19,770,788 of record CM067520.1, read on the forward strand.
AGATGAAGGTGTGAATTGGTGTGTGTGTATTCAGGTGAAATGTATGCGTTTTGAATGCTTTTAAAAATGCACAATAATGTTATTGCAACTTGTTCTCTTAAATGTCTGTCAGAATTAAGCTCCTCCATAATGCTACTTCACATTTGCCTGTTTCTACTGCTTCTTAATCCGCTCTGAATAATGTTCTTCTGATAATCACTGTTACAGCTCCAGGCCAAATTATGCTTCTTTGATGCACTCTTTTGTTGTTTCCTGCAGCCTCCTACTAAATATTTTACAGTGTACATTACACTATATTACAGAGCCCCTATAGAATTGAGGTAGATCATTTTAGAGATATAAATCGTTCCCTCAATTTGACAATCCCTCGATTTAATAAACTGTTCCCTCCGTCGGACAATCAATTTTCTCGATTTAATAAACTGCTTAATTTGACAATCCATTTCCTCAGTTTAATGATTTAATTCAATAAATCTGTTCCCTTGATTTAATAAATCCTTCTTTTGATTCAATACATTTTCCTAACAATCCATTCCCTCAACTTAGTTATTAATTTCCTCAATTTGATCAGTTTCTCCTTCAGTAAAACCATTTTAATAAATCTTCATTATGAGACTCTTAATTTGATAAGTTGTTCCCCCTCAATATAACAATCCATTTCCTCAGGTTCATAAATTGTTTTAATAAATTTAATCAATTATTTCCTCAATATAGTAATTTGTTTCATTGATTTTTTGTTTTCTCTAGTTTGTTCTCTGAGGACGCTTCAGTTAAATTGAGGAAACTGTTGATTAAATTGAGGGAACAGACAGTTCAATCAGAAGAAAGATGTGTGTTATTTTTCTACCTTGATCCTTCAGGGACTCAATATTATTTATTTAGTCTACAACGTGATGTGGTGGTGTGTTTGTTTTTGCCTGCTAGTCTGTGGTACGCCCTTCTGAACATGGCTCCCTCAGTGCACGTTGTCTTGTTCATGTCTGGTCTGTGGATCTTCAAAGCACTTCTTGCATTCGGTGTTTTATTTTTAGGCTTGAAGCAGTTTATTTTTGTGTGATAAAAGTCCTGCCACAGAAGTGGTTTAAGACACAAATGGCACTTAAGTGTGTGAAGCTGATGGAATGAAAACGATGCACTTCCTATGGATCGAATCCAGTCTAAACAAAAAGCCTTACTGCTTTTAAAAGAGGATTGTTTTGTTTGTTTCCACATTTGTTGTGTATTTGATATATTTTAGACGGAATTTAAAGACTTGGCTGTTTGAGTGAAGCTGTGTTCGTATGTGTGGTGGAGGGGTAAAGAGAGAAGATTCCACAGATTCCTCATCCATACATACGAAGTCGTACTGTATGTGTACGGATGTTCTTTTCAGTGCTGGCGTTAGTTCTGTCTGACTGTACTATGGTAGCTAGTGTGAATAAAGCCCGGTGTGTCTCAGGAGGATGCCTTTTCTTGTTTTGTTTTTTGGTCCATCTTGACACTTTTCCAGTGCTCCAAAGATTCACACCCCCTCTTCATTGTTTTTACAGATACAAGCAGCACAGATAACATTCAAGCTTAGGCCAGCTGACCTGTCCATGGTCCACCTACAGATGAACTGCAGTTTAAGGTTGGACAAAGAGTTACAGAACTGCATGTTTCTTTGGCACTGCTTTGATACGGAAACCCACATCCACATCTACCCCCAGTGTCTTTGGGTCTCCTGCGTTTGTTATATTGCACCTCGAGAGCACAAGGCATGAGAAGAAAGCAGCCTGTCAGAGGTTTCTCCATTTCATATTTGCCATGACAGACAAGAAGAGCTCCTCTCCCACTACTCTCATTCAATCAGCAATCTGAGATACAGACGCAGTGGAACATTTAACTGCACTAGGTTTGGAACTGCAAAAGTGTCATTTATCCACATAAAATGTTTATTGCTGGACAGACATTTTTATTATAAATATGGAGTTTATTTTATCTATTTCTCATCAGATATTTAATTGAGCAAGAAACATTATTACTGCTATTAAATCATATTTACTGGAACGGAGCTGTATTTTAACATGAGTTCATTTAAATGGAAGAACTTGTATAAATGACATTTTAACATGGTTTCAATTTTCAAGAGTTCATTCCATTTCAAAGTGCTGAAATTCTAATCATGTACTTATAAATTAATATGATGCAATATTTACAATTTCAACAGCACAAATATATAGTATGTAAATAAGCCTGTCATGAACAATTGTTTAATATTGTCCCACAAATAATTGTGATAAAAATATTGCCATTTTAAACCATTTCATCCCACTGATATAGTAATATAACAGCCTAAAAATGCATTTACAGCCTTTAAAAGAGCAATGAGCTTTTAATTATTCAAATATTCAGACAATGAAATTGGAATATAACATTTTTAATATTCCAAACACAAAACAAAGTGAAAGCAGTATTTTTAAATAAAGTCAACATACCGTCTTATTTACGTTAATGTGCTCTCCTTGGGGAAAAACAAAGGCAAAAAGTATTGTGCAATGTCAGATACTGTATAATAAATTGATTATTATCCCGACACATGACCTACACATAAAACTGAAACAGCTATAAAATTTGATTAATTCTATTTTAAATTGGTTATATTAATTAAAATAAAGAGATAAATGTCTTTCATAGGTTTCAAAATGAATTTCTGATGAAAGAAATTCTTCACAGTCAGGATTTCCAACACTGAGAATGATGCACTTCCTATGGATCAAATCCAGTCTAAACAAAAACCCTTACTGCTCTTAAAAGAGGATTTAGAAGAGATCAGCTTCTGTGTACTGACGATCATAGACACACATATGTATGTAAATGTATAACTATGTATGTATATCCATGACCAGCACACCTCCAAACACTGACAAATTCAAGTGGGACACACAGGGAGGTTTTCAACGATTCTTATTGCAACGATTATTGTGGAAAACCTCTAAACGTCACACATTGTGAGGTTCATAGTCATTCATTCATAAAACATTTATTTACAGAACTTTTCCCTCTTTTTTTTTTAATAATTTAAACATAGTGTATTAACCCTTAACTTGAGATGTAAAGGACAGAAAATGACTTTTTCTTTAAGAAATACTTTCAGTCATGCTAGTTCTGACATTCCAAACAACCTCAAGAGGAAGAAGGTGAAGCTATGAAATGTGGTAAGTAATGAACCGAAACACGCCTGCAAATAAATATGAGTCGTAAATGATCAACAAGGCCAACAAAACAATCTAAGCTGCTTTAATGTGAAAGTGTGATCATTTGGTGCTGATTTGCTCGTGCTTGTTTCTACTGATGTGCCATTAGATGAACACACGACGACTTCTTACAAGCATATGGTCACACAAAGACCTTGCATCTCCAACATGACCATTTCTTAAGCTGTTAAAATGGTTTTAAACGTTGGAAGATACTGTAGAGTCATTATTATGACCATACAGGAGCACTTTGTACTTCTATAATTACAGACTGTAGTTCATCTGTTTCTCTGTATATTTAGCCTCCTGTCACCCTGTTCTTCGGTGGCCAGCAACCCACAGGACCACCACACAGCAGGTATTATTCTGCTGGCCACTGAAGTGACACTGACATGGTGGTGGTGTGGCACCGTGTGTTGCACTGGTACAAGTGGATTAGACAGCAGTGCTTCTGGAATCCAGAAACACTGTGTCCACACACTGTCCACTCTATTAGACACTACCTAGTTGCTCCACCTTGTAGATGTAAAGTCAGAGACAGAAGCTCATCCTCTAGTGCTTTATCAGCGCTGACAGGACGCTGTTGGATAGTTACTTCTGGTTGGTGGATTATTTCTAGGCTGCATATGAAGGGTCCTTCACTCCAAAGCAGCCTTCTGTGACGTAGCGGCTGAAAAATACACCCCCATCTCTCCTGCAGCCTAGGCTTTGGGATGTAGTTATTATGCCAAAAAAAGAAAAATGGCAGAAATATATGCAGGACAATGTCAATGTGTGTATTTATTGGTACTGGACTGAGCAGTGAGTAACAATGAAGCTACTCATGAAGACCTGCTGTCCATTAAAGTGACAAACATTAATGCTGTGTCTGTGAAAAGGTCAGTAAAGGCAGACCCTAATATAACTGAGGACAAAATAGGCCTCATGTTGAGATTAAATTATAAAGGTTACATAATTCAAAAGCATAATTACAGCATCTTTAAGTATTACTCAAGTAATTGCACGCAGACGCACACGTGCGCGCACACACACACACACACATATACACACACACACCTACCTCCAGTCAACTAAATGGCACCAGAAGCCTTCAGGCTCCCTGAGTACTTAGTCTGCTACAACACTCCTTCTCCTGTACAGAACCCTCATCTGCTGCTCTGCTCCAGCTAATGAAAATGTTTCTAATGTTTCAATCCCAATAAATTGGCACCTTTCTGGTCTCTCCTTATTTCTGTCCCTTTTCGTTTTCGTGTGGCCTCACCGGCTGTGCATGCCGAAGATGAGGAAGCTGAAAAAGACAGTGACTCCCACCAGAGAGACAGTGGCCGGCGCGGTGAAGAGCTGCCGGTAGTTGATGCGGAAGTACCAAACTACAGCCAGCAGCACCACAAATACAGGGACCACCAAGCTCCCGGTGCTGAGGGCCAGAGCAGCCGAGCGCAGACCACCTCTTAGGCCCGTGCCCGTCCCAGGCCGGGGTGCCTCGTCAGAGCTGGACTCTTGTGGGACCGGGGCCTGAGAGATGTGGCAGTGGAGGACGCTATTGTGGGTGATGTTGAGGGAGAGCAGCGTGCGACGAGGGTCCTGCAGCAATTGCCCCTGATAGATCAGCTTAATCTGGCGCTCTCGCCCAGAGAAGTATTTACTGAGAGAGAGAGAGAGAGAGAGAGAGAGATCTGAAACAGTGAGGTAATTAGGTTATTTCTCAACAGTTTTACAAACACATCTGAAATGGTTTGAAAGTTTGAAGGCTTCAACATTGGGTAGACAAAAATTGTGGCTGTGGAATTCATTGTGGGGGAAAAGACAGAGAATGCCTGTTGAAAATGTTAAGGGCACTGGTAGGGAAGGGTGGGATTATTTAAAAATGTACCAATATTTAAACTCTTAAAGCAGCTTTCGTAGGAAATCTCTGGAAAATATGACATTATCTGGATTTCACTCGTAAAGCACACTGGAGACTTTCTTCTTCAGACATTTTCTCACTTCAGCAAATGTTCTGCATCATTTAGGAAAGCTGCAGCACCTGTGTATTGCGTGCAGGAGGCGCAGCATGACCCACTGGGAAGTCTCTGGAAAATGACCTGCTCTAGTCACACACGCGTTCACTCAGACATTACACAGACTTTGTACTCGAGTTACTGACGGGATAAAGTCCAGGTAATATCTGATACAGCTGATTCAGACTCATGCAGCTCCTCCAGGTAATGTCTGGAAAAGTTCTGAGAATGTGTGAAAGGAGCTTAAAATGTACAGTTACTCATTCTTCAGGAGTTATTTCTGAGGGAATGATAATCTACTAGAAGAGGGTAGAGGAAGAACTTGATGGAAAAATTACCCCAAGTGAGGGCAGAACTTAATTTTCTTTATCTGATCAGCTCCAGATCCTTTCAGACCTACAGCTCCAGAGGCCTTTATGCGGTGTTTCAAAAACAATGAACTGACCAGAGACCAGACCTCGAGAACAATGTTTGATATTACTCTGGAAAAACTGAAAGCAGGGCTCCTGAAAAGCTCACCTTTTCAATACTCCCACTGTATCTTGTGGCCTCAGCACTGCCATCTCCTCCGTATCGTTCAGAAACTTCAGCCGCACAGTAATGCTGGCGCCCTCGTCCTCTTCGTCCTCTGTCCGCTCGTCCTCTCCCTCCTCATCATCTGAGCTTCCACGGCTCGGTTTCTTCCTCCCCCCCTGTATGTCCAGCAGCTCCTCCCCTGCTCCATCATCTCCTCCTTCCTCCCCTGCCTCCTCTTCCTCCTGCTTGTCCTCCTCCGTTGGATCCTCGCTCTGCTGCTCTCCAGATTCAGAACTGCTGGAGGGTCCTATGTAACTGTCATGGCCCCCCAGGCCAATGAGGGAGGCGTGGGCGCCCACAGTCAGAATAGTCCCTAGGATGTGGTCTCCGCGGTCAGCTACATGGGTGGAGAGCCAGGCCAAGATGAGGGCCAGAACCAGGATGACCATGCCACCCACTGCTGTGGCCTCATCCCCTACCCCGTCAAACATGGAGAGAGCACACACAGCCATCCCAGGACCCTCAGTGCCTCTGAAATACACAGTGAGCATCAATGTACATATTGTTCTTTACAAACATCACAGTTTGCATTATAGTGCCTGGTTCTGTTAGAGGAGTACATTTGCATTTAAAGGCACTTGCACATAACATTACACCCATATCGAACTACCTCTCTCCATGAGGCCCCATGTGACCTAGAACCTGAAGTCTCTAAAATGACTGCTAAGTCCTCAGTGATTTCCTGAACCTCCATTTTCCAGTTTCATACATAAACAAGGAAGGACAAGTAAATCCTCCAATTACAGATGAGAGACACCAGACGGACACAGCAGTTAGGCACATCAAACATATTTCATAACCTCATAACTCTGCAAGTGAGTCTCAGAAGATCTGACAAAAAGACACAATCCAATGGCCAGACTCTCCATATTCAGGAAATCTGCGTTTTAAACATCAAGTTTGACATGTCTGTGCATTCACTGACCCCACTGCTTTTTACTCTCCGAACAAACATACACAGTTTGTTTAACAGAAAGTGGGTATACTGTGCAGCATCATCACAGTAAACACAGAACCCAGCTCCTTATTGCCCCATCAGCACTACTGACCGATACAGCCTTCAGATGAAAGCTCGCTGACACAGAAACAGAGCCCATAAACGACCCATTTCCCTGTTCAGTCTTACAGGATCAATACTCAGGATGCAGTGTGTAAACCGGTGCAGAAAATATATGTCTAGACATATAAAAAAACAGCTCTGTCAGCTATTTATACTATCTTAAGAAATACAATATTATTTTATCATGACAAGAGTAAATAAAATATGCAAAGCCATGACCTTGTAAGGGCTTTCATACTGAGGTGCTGTCAAAGTATTACAATAATATCAAAGCTAATAAAATCCGTGTATTCTGCAGTATCATTATCATCATCATCATCATCACAGAGACCCTAATATGGAAATTCTGCGCGATGCCTATATCTGATGCTTCATCTAGATGTCTTCCAATAAAACATTTACATGTAGAAAATAAACACATATCTATCACCAACAGAAATCTATCTCAGAGCTACACATGACTAAATTGTAGATGTTTAACCAGAAATACATCAAATAGAAACGTCAGTCTATTTTATTGTCCAAATTTATTAATATCAAATTGATATATTGTTAGTATTTAGTGTTTAAATTCCATTAATAAAAAAGAATAGAATTAGGGCTGAGTGATATATCGATATTTATATCAATATTGGGATATATAAGACTTAGTGTGTACAAAACAAAAATAAAGATTAAATATAGTCAGTTGGAAGGATTTCATGGGTATGCTAATTGTCTCAGCTGTAATAAAGCATGTATGATCCTTTCAGATTTCCACATGAAGATTAGTAAATTTACCACTTTATACAGGTAGACTAAGCTTAACCTAAATTAAAGAAATACCTTCATATATCATTACTAATTAAGTAATTCCACATTACTTAATTTTACCTGTGATTATATTTACATGCTGATTGGCTGACATTCTTATCCAGAACAACCCAAGCTCTGTCTATATTGAGGCCCCATGTGACCTACAGCACAGTGAAGAGCATCTGAATGGTTGCTAATTGAATAGCTATCTAGCCATTTATGGGCAACGAGGGTTCTTCAACGGTTCCTCAGGAAAGAAAATAGTTTTATATCGAACTAGCTACAGTGCATTTTCCAACAGCCTAAAGAACCCTTTCATGATGTATGCACTGTGTGTGTGTGTGTGTGTGTGTGTGTGTGTGTGTTTGTAATAGTGTGTGTGTATACATATGAGTGTGCATATATGTATGTATGTATGTATTAGTGTATGTACAGATGTGTGTGTGTGTGTTATGTATGTGTGTATCAATGTGTCTATAGATGTGTGTATGATTATGTATATTGATTATGTCTTGAGTGTGTATGTATAGATGTGTATATATATATATATATATATATATATATGTGTGTGTGTGTGTGTGTGTATATAGATAGATGAGTGTGTGTGTGTGTGTGTGTGATTACCTAACAGACTGACACACTTCTCCAGCTTGCTGTTAAACTTATGACTGAACTTGATTAGTTACAGGTTACATTACAGTATACAGACTATCTGCATTAATGTAATACATGTTTATGTACATAAAGAGATTGCTTTAACTGCTCTGATTAAAGACTGCAGCCGAAAAGTCACTGATAAACAAACCTTACCGTTAGCTTCTCTTTAGCATGAGGGCTAAAGTCCGGAGAGAGAGAGAGAGAGAGAGAGAGAGAGAGAGAGAGAGAGAGAGAGAGAGAGAGAGAGAGAGAGAGACCTTGTGAGATAGAGAGAGACCTCACAGAGAGAGAGAGAGAGAGAGAGAGAGAGAGAGAGAGAGAGAGAGAGACTCAGAGATAGAGAGAGACCACAGAGAGAGAGAGAGAGAGAGAGAGAGAGAGAGAGAGAGAGAGAGAGACCCCCAGAGGATAGAGAGGAGACCCAGAGAGAGAGAGAGAGAGAGAGAGAGAGAGAGAGAGAGAGAGAGAGAGAGAGACTCACGGAGAGAGATAGAGACTCACAGAGATAGAGAGACTCACAGAGAGAGAGAGATAAAGAGAGAGAGAGAGAAAGAGAGATAGAGATACAGACAGAGAGAGAGAGAGAGACTCACACTGCGTCAGAACGCAGATCAGATCAGACTCACCAGCAGCTCCAGCAGCCTCAACAAACCTGCCCGCTGACGTCACCTCAGCGGCTGCCAATATACCAGAAAATCACCGCACAGAATTCAATGTTAGACGTTATTTAACTTTAATTAATCTAATTTTATTTCAGTAAATTGTTCCCCTTTACACCACTATTCCCATAACGTTAGATATTTGGATTCCCGTAGGTTATTTTTTAATATCTAACCTTATATAACGTTATAGGAACGTTCCATTCTGGAAAGTCAAAACATTCCAGGGACATTATCATATGGTTTTATACAAAGAACGTGCTAGCTGAAGGGTCCCTCAAGGCTCCAATCTGAACAATAAACATTTCCGTAATGAAAACTTTTTTAAAAAGGCATTCAAAAACTAACGTTCTCAGAACGTTACATTTTGATTGCCCTAAGGTTATTTTGGGAACCATCCAATAACGTTATGGGAACGTTACATTTTATTTTTAAAAAAGAGTCAACACTGTTCACAGAACTTTCTAGGAACCACAAAATCCAATATTCTCTTAAGAACTTAAAAACAACATTAGAGAAATGTTTCCTTAAGGTTGCAATCGTTTTATGGTTACAGAACGTCTTAGAACTAAGGAATGTTCTGTATTCTGAAAGACGACCTTCCTGAAACCAAAAAAGGCAACGTCACATCTATGGGGACCAAAACTAATATTCCAAGAACAACAGTAGAAATCCAAACCTAGCTGTAAGTAATGTTCATAAAATCGTTCTGATAGTTTTCCCCTGAAGCTTTCTGCAGAGATGGGTTAATTGGTCATCCATCCCCGCTGCTGTGGTTTCAGCAGAGGAATGAGATTGGAGGAGAGTTTTTGTGATATTAATGTTTGTTTGCAGAACTGCACATCTATCATGACACTGTTTTTAATCACTTATTTAAAAATACAGCATCACCATTAGTCTAGTGACAAGGCAACTGGGTGCAGGCAGTTCCAGTAGGATCTAATTTTATTGGCCCCCTCATATAGATTACTGACACTGTGCATTTAATTCATCATACTTTAGTGTTCAGATTCCATCAACTTTACATTCATCTCCCTCTTATTCAATATGCTTTTCAAGTAATGTGCATTATGTGTGTGTGTGTGTGTGTGTGTGTGTGTGTGTGTGTGTGTGTGTGTTCAGTAGAATACTGAATTATTCTTATTATTATTCCTTCACTAGTGTGTTCACCCTATTCCTAAATGGCACTGTGGAGTGGAGCTCCCCAAAGTCCACAAACAACCTGCAAGCCTTGATCACAAGGCTTTAAAGTGTTGGGACAAACCCATGCAATCATTTGCTGCTTTATTAATGAAATTAATAAATCAACATGTTTTACTCACTGTGTTTATTTCCTGTTGTGAGGTGGAGTTGCAGAGGCAATGGGGCTGATAAACAGTAACAAAGCCATTGTGACACAAGGACAAATCCTGTGAAACTGAGCCAAAAAGCTTAAGATAAAGTAATGTGTCTCTCTTGTCCTAGAACAGCAGATGAACATTTTATTAGACAACCCATTTAAGGTGGTGTGCTATCTCTTTTAGAGTCAAATGACAGAATGAGTTTCTTCCATATAGTGCTCAGCACTCTCCACAGGGTGCCAAAATAGACATTTGCTGATGATGACTTCTTAATCAGGGGTATGCAACTCCAGTCCTGGAGGGTCAATCTCCAGTAAAGTGGGGCGGGTGATTGTGATTCTGATTGGCTGAGCCGTGTTATTAAATAAGCATGTTTATGAATGAATGTTACTGCATTGTGGATTCCATCATCATCATCATCATCATCATCATCATCATCATCATGTGTTTTGTCAATTTGAACATCCTATACTGGACAACTTGTTTGGCCAAGTGTGGCTGTTTTACACCATCATGTGCTTGGATCAATATTGAACAGCCTCTGCTGCTGAACTAACTAACGAGCCCCCTGCTGAGATGAACTAAAAGTGTTCAGGCAAGAACATCAAAACCAGCAGGCAGTGGTCTCTCTAGGACCAGGATTGAAAATCACTAAAATCATTTGTAAAAGTGAAAAAGTAGGACACACAATTTTTACTACTTACAATGTCTAAAATTAGAATCAGGTGCAGCACACGAGCTGCAAATGATTAGATCATTGTTAGAGAGGACTTTGGAGGAGCCTGTCCTTTTAAACTTCAGACATTAATTTGGTTTGCTCTTGATTGTTGATTTCATCAACATTACAGACAGCCCTGATCCATGTCCATCTCCCTATGTCCAAAAAAATATGCAAATGAAACAACTTCCAACACGGCCAGGTCAGGCCGTCCTAACAAATTCAGCCCAAGAGCAGACTTAAAAAATGAGTGAGAACTCAAACAACCTAAAATATCATAATAGAACCTACAGAAGCCTCCTTAAGTAGATGATGTCAAGTAAGGGAGCATCTACCATCAGCAAGTGATGGGTTCCAAATACTGATAAAAAGAAGATAAAGAAAATTTAAAAAAATGTTAAAAGTTTTTCCAGTCAAAATGGAATTTTCTACACGACTACATAAAATTATGTGTTTTGCTATTAAATTGCTTTTCATGACAAATATTGGTGAGTACCATGTGATCAGATATTAAACATCCAGGTTTATGGCTGTTTGCTTTCATTCAGAATCAGAGATGAAGCATTGTCTTTGTTTTTGACTTCATGTTTCAGTGGATCTCTCCATCGACACGCAGCAGAAGATACTCTGTCAGTGAACAGGGGATATTTAGCTTAGTAATGAAGTGAATGACATTGAGCCCCCAGGTGACTTCTCGCAGGACACATCGGGCAGAGGTGCTGGAGTTTCCGAAAGACCAACTATCCGCCAAACAGAGTCAAAGAAAGCGTAGTTCCCTAGGAGTGTCAAAATGCAAACGATCAGGTTTGTTTGAAAAGCCACATATTTCACCTGTATCTGTATGTCAGTAGAAATGATACCCAACCTTCAGTAGCTCATCTGAACGTCCGGGAGCCAATCCTCACAGGTTGGCACCACTCTGGAAACAGCTGAGCATCACCTCCAGTGTGTTGGGGACAGGAGGCACAGCTTCGCATCTGGAGTACACACACTTACATGTAATTATACAAACCTTAGTTCAGCCATGCAAGCTGATTAGATGAAACTTACCCTAATGGCATTAAGCTTTCAAAAATTCAAAGTTTAATTTGCTGGTCTGAGAAGGAGAAGAGGAAGCAGGAGCTGCCGCCGTGTAGTGAGGAGTGGTCTGCTTATACGATGGAACAACAAGCTGCCAGTACAGGATCTACAATTAAACCACATTACATGTGCCATTCATGGCTCAGTTTATGCATTTACCTTATTTTCAATTGTTGTGTAAAAGCAATAATGGATCCAAATAACAAAGGAATATAAAACATTTGTGACATTAACACACACTACTTCCTTTTTCTTCCCTGCAAAGCTAATATTTACAGATGCTGTTTTTATGACAGCAGTGATAGTCCAAACAGAAAACATTACACTGTTTAGGTCAATATCTACACTGATATTCATAACCTAACTAAATAACTGTTTTTCCCTCCCAAAAACAATACCTTTTGAAGCATAAGGAGGTTCTTGCTGAGAGATAATTTATATGAATGAATATAGTTTGCTCAATCAAAAGTTGCAATGTAATATAAGATGATTTTATCCTCAAATACAATTTAAAAGGAGTAAAAATTCAAATGATTATTAACTAGTGTCACCAAGTAAATGTGTGTTAAATGTGTGTTAAAGTCTTACCATTTGTTTTGGCTCATACTAAGGCATGAAACCAAACTAAATAAAAAGTCATTAAGACAATTCTGTGAAGGGACAATTTGGATTTCTAAGGTGTGGCTATTTGGGAGTATGGAGGCTTTGCCTCCATAGTTGAGAAGAGATTATTTAACTAGTTTCTGGGTAATTGGCCTGATAATTTTTCTAATCACCTTGAAGAGAATCAAAACAAAAAGAATTATTCATTTATTTGTTTGTGTCCGTTAACTCTGTTGTGCCAATAAACAGCCAAACATTGATCAAATGTTTTGGGAATCACTTCTCAAATGAGTTTGTGGTGGCACAGTAGTTTGGTGGTTAGAATGTTCATCTCCCAGCACTGGGATCATGGGATCAAGGCCCTATCTGGGTGGAATTTCTCTGCCGGGTGGAATGGGCTGCTGCTTCTGGCTGGTGTGTGGTGGCTGAGAACAATTAAACATTTGCAAAAACTAAAAAGTGTGATCATGAAACTCGTAGATTCATTTCAGTGGGGCTGGAAACCAAATCATTTCTACACAAATGACCCACACGATTATTTTGTGAATTATATTGACAGTAACCTCCAGAACAGGTATGATATTGTGATATGATATTTGTATCTTGTATCATATTTCATCTTGTATACATGAGAATTTTAATATTGATCTTTACAATAAATTGCCCAGCCCTAGCTTAGAAGGCTTTTTCCTTTTCCTGTAAATTTGCTGTTTTGGAGATTTTTGGGTGCCGGCAACAATTTATAATTTATGGGATATTTAATGTGGGAGAAATGGTGAGGCATTAAGATATGGTCTAAATATACAAACGTATGGTAAACTGATCCACATCTCAAAGTGGCTTTGAGGATGCTCCCAGTATGCAGTGGTTAACATTGTCCACAAATTTTCAGGCCCAATCAGATCACATCTGGGATGTACTGACAAGTCCAGTCAGTCGGGCCTAGCTTGCAATTTATGCAACCAGTAACATATTTGCAAGGGCTTATTAGGCAACTATGGAAACATTTTAACAGGGGTTATCTCAAATGACTGGTAAACTTCTCTCTCTCTCTCTTGCCTACCTGCAGCAGGCAGCCCATGGTGGGTATCCATCACAGTTGGCTGTGTGTGCTCGTGCCCCATGCTGCAGCAGTAGATCAGTGATGCGGTAGCTGCAGTTTGAGCAGGCGTTATGCAGAGCACCAGCAGCTGCCTGCAGCATGACCGCTCCTTTGTCCAGCGCAGCATCTGTAACACACGTGCAGGTAGTAATCTCCTCACATGGTCTTCTCGCCCCAGCACATGTGGGCATCTAGAGGGGTCTCAACACAGCCCGGCAGTCACATCAGCTCCATGCACTGGGCTGGTGCAGCTCCAGATGCTCTAGTCCTCGCCGGCATGCCATGTGCAGCGGTGTGAGACAAGAGTCCCTCTGCAACACATTCACATCGGCACCACTGCTGACCAGCAGCTCTGCGCACCTGAAAGGGAATACCCACACAATCAGGAATCAAATGATATGAACCTTCAGGTCCTCCATAATCTCAGTACCCTCAAACATTACAGGAATAAATGACTTCAGTCGTGGTCCTTTCCCATCTGTGTCCATTGCAGACCTCTTTACTGTATCCCCAAGAGGTTAATGCTCAGGCTGTGGAGCAACAGCTGGCTGAAAAGCTGAGACAGTCCACTGCATTTATAAACATTATGGGTGCATGAAGCAGGCTTGGCACCAGAAACCTGCTGATTCAATCCAATGACCCTGGTAGGAAGCGGGCTTGTATGCAAGGTCACTGCGGAATCCAGATGACTGCAAGTATGGGTCAGACCAATTTTATTGGTTCAATTCCTGCTAGCTCAGGGACCACAGTGTCAGTGGTTCTTAAATCGGCAGGATGTGAGTTTAGGACCACAGTTTCACTGGTTAAATCCCATGGACTGGTAGGAAGAGGGCTTAGGACTACAACTTCAGTAGTTCAACTTCCTTTTTGGATCAAGATGGCAAAAGGAAAAGCTAATTTGGCTCTCGGACCAGGTGAGCTACACATGCATCTTCTGTCCATAGTGGCCTCCACTCACAGGTAGGCCGGCAGTGTTGTGAGGTGAAGTGGTGCATTGCCATCGGCAGTAAAGTGTCAGGTCAGCCATGGTCCAACAGAAGTCACACAGGTGTCGGACCAGAACAAGCATCGTGGAGGGGCAGTACACTCGGTCAGCTCCACTCTGCTCCTCTGGAAGAGAAGCTCCTCCACACAGTCAAAACGGCCCCTACCTGCAGCTAAGCGCAGCGCAGATGTCTGCTTCACTTTAGAAGACAGGGTCCACATGCCTGAGGGTGGAGGAGAAAAAGAGAAGAATTCTGCACTACATGAATAGATAATGACATATATTTAAGAAATATAGATAATATATATATATATATACTTACACTGTATGTCCAACATATGTCCAAATGTTTGTGGACACTCCTTCCAATGAATGCAATCAGCTACTTTAAGTTGCACCCATTGCTGACACAGTTGCAAATGCACACACAACTTATCTAGCCCCTGTAGAGAAGTACTGCCACTAGAATAGGACTCCCTGGGGCAGATAAACCTTAACTTATTTGCAAGACACCTAATGGCAGGCGTGGGTTAGAGGGCTATAAATGCCCCCATCATTGAGCATCAGAGAAGTGAAACTGTGGGGTGGGCTGGTGATCAACATCCTGACTGCACTAACGCTTTGTATTGCTAAATACATCAACTTCAGCAATGCAGTACAAATACAACTCCTTCCCTAGACAGTCCAACAAAATTGTTCGAAAACTAGATCCTTATATGTGTATGGGAATATATGTGGGTGCAAACAAGATCCCTACCCATCTCTGGTGTCCACACCATCCCCCCATAAGTGCACAATCTCCATCAGTGCATTCACCATTCCTGTCTCTCTGAGTAGCAAATGCATACACCCTTCATGTCTCCCCACATGAATGTGTTGTGGACAGCAGGGTCTCTGCAGCATCCAGGTGAGGCCCGAACTGTCTGATCTTCTCTGTTCATGTCTGAGTCGTAAAGCGGCAGGCCGCCTGGTCATGGCTCTTCTGTGGCCAGTGCTCGCGGGCATCCTCCTGTGTCTGGAGCTCTGATCCAGCCAGCTGAGCCAGGTGCGCTGAGGTGAAGGCAAATCGTGTCCCGGGACATTACAAGGGGTGAAGCCACGACCCAGCCCTCTTTCTTTCCCAGTAAGGGTCCCAATGAAAAGGGAGTGTTTGAGTACAATTATCTATCTATCTATCTATCTATCTATCTATCTATCTATATCTATCTATCTATCTATTCATTCATCTATCTATCTATCTATCTAAGATATAGTTAAACTATATATATATATATATATATATCATGATTTTGATAGAGAGATTTATGCCCAAAAATGCTGTTGATCAGTCCATATCCTCAGCCTACTCACCTGAGGCTGAGAGAAGGTCTTCAGAAAGCTTCTGTTAGGCCAACCCAAGTAATCTATGTTTGAATTAGTTTGTCTTGCTCTGGCACTGATCTCTTGCCGTTGATAAGATTAAGATTATGCTGCCCAAAGAGTGTATGTTCTTCTTGGTGCTACCAGCCAGTCACAAGATATTGCTGACCCAAGTAACAGGTTAGAGCCCTGGTAATAATAGCCTGAATGTAAGCTGATATATTACTGCTGCATTAGCAATAAAATCACCACTGGAAAAATGTAGTTTTAAGTAAAATCACTCCTTTTAAAGGAAATTACTCAACATAGAACTAAGACCAGAGATTAAGACATGTGTTCTGAGTTTACATTTAATAAAGTTGAAAGTATAATTTTTCAATAATAATTATTGAAAATATGAAAAATGTAAATCCTAAACATTTTCTTGAGCTACTTTAAAACACCCAGCACGACTTCTTTTTTTTTTTTTTTTTTTTTTTTTTTTTAGCTTACTGATATTTTAGAAATTTAGAAATAACAATTTAAAACACATCATATTGGTCAAAACAAAGTTAAATACATCAGGATCCCCATCTTCCTGTATATGATGTAGAACAAATATTGTGTAATGGTCATAATCTAGAGAGTATTAGAGAATTTAGCACCTTTCCTATGCTCAATGTCACTTTACAATCAAAGCAGTCTTCACTGGGCAATTGAGCACAGCCAGTTTACCTACCACATGACTAAGTTTAGTCACAGACAATTCTTAATCCACAAACCCAGGTCCCTGTGGAGATGTGCAACACAGGTGCACAATTCTTTTTATTTAAATATTATAAAAAACCAACAAATAAATAAATGAAAACAAACAATAATATTAATAATAATAATAATAATAATAATAATAATAATAATAATAATAATAATAATAATAATAATAATTGACTCTTTATTTGTTTTTACTTTGAAAATAGTAAAAAATTGTTTTTGGTTGCATTTGTTTTCAGTGCCAGTATTAACTTGTATTTAGTTCACAGTGGTCCAAACAAAATGACCTGAATGTCTTTATTTTTTTTTATTATTTGTGTATTAATCAGTAATATTCCTTCAGGACATTAATTTCAAAAATATAACACTAAAAGCGAGCAAGAAAAGAGTTTTGAATCTTGTTTTCCTATTACCAGTTATCTGGTGATGTCATAGCCCCGCCCCCTCATTGATCAGTCAGAGTCTGTATGCAATTTCAGCAAGTACATGAGGATGGGGCAGTAAACATACACTGGAAGCTCTTTTGCCTTTTAAACTGATAATTACTTAGTGATGATTGAATAAGGCTTGGTACTGAATACAGCTCTCTCTCTCTCTCTCTTTCAGTTTCACTTCACTTTGTGTGTTTGTGTTTGTGTATCTCACTCTTCTCTTTACTAAGCTTAGTGTGTGTGTGTGTGTGTGTGTGTGTGTGTGTGTGTGTGTTTTCACTCTTTTCTAAGTGCTTAGTGTGTGTGTAGTTGTGTATGTTGAAGCAGTCAGAGGTCCAGGCTGCTGTGTCTGATGTTCTGGTGGAGAACGTTCTGAGCTGTTTACTGCTGATCACACTTTGGGTAAGAGAGATCCACACACTGCTCCAGACTGAGTGGAGTGTCGGTGTTAGGAGGTGTGTAACCAAGTGCTGTGTCAGCCTGGGGAGGATGGTAGAGTGGAGGGTCTGACGGTGGCCTGGGGTCTGCCTCTGATCTGACCCTGAGCTGCTCTCTGATAGACTTGCACATCCATTTCCTCACATCCCGACACGGAGGAGGAGAAATCTCATCACTTATCATCAAAACAGCAGACCAGTCTGCCTTCATCAGATCTGCCAAGACACAATGTGTGTGTGTGTGTATGTGTGTATATATATATATATATATATATTACTTTTAATTTGTTGTAGACGTGTGGCAATATGTGTGCTGAAATGTCTTGATTTTTGTGACATCACCAAAAAATTCAAAGCATGTTATTGGAGTTTAATTTCGGTATATGTTCTATATATATATATATATATATATATATATATATATATATATATATATATATATATATATATGTTCTATATGTTCTACACATTCATGAGTGAAAGATTCATTTTGATTTTGATATTTTTATATCAGACAAAAACCTTCCCTGATAGCAAGGTGATAGCCAGGAATGGACTGGCCATCAGGACATCCTGGAAAAATTCAGATTGGCCACCATGGGTGTGGGCTGCTGAGAGGGTTAAGGGACCAACTGTCTCCTTCCTCACCCCCTCCAGACAAAAATGGCCAAAGGGGACTCCTCCTTCACCGAAACTGGGCTGGTCTGTATAAAAATCCAGGGCTGAATTAAGTTTCCAGTCCTGCCCTGGTTTGAAATGTGCATTGTAATCAGATACCTTTTGTGCATCTTTGTGCGTCTGCAGCAAAACAGCCCAGTTTGAAAATAATATTTTTTGTGATGTCATAAGAAACCTGTACATTCACAAACATCCACCTTTTCAGCCTACATCATTTCAGCTCAATTCACACTTATAAGGAGTATAAAATATACACTGCAGTCAGAACAGAGGTCATTTAAATATGCACTCCCCTCCAAAAGTAAAGTCCCTTTATTTTTGCAGTAGACTGAAAACATTTGGGCTTTCGCTGCAGCCACTTTCAGTTGGTGTTTGCTTTGGGGGGGTTACTCCCTTCAGTCTCGTCTTTAGCAGGTAAAATGCAGCAATATTGGGTTTAGATTAACTAGGCGAACCTAAAACCTTCCATTTCTTGCTCCGATTATCTCCTCTGTAGTTTCTGGCAGCATGTTTTGAGTCATTATCTTGCTGTATAGCAAAGAAACTCCTAATCCGTTTGGTTGCATCTTTCTTTAAGTTGACAGACAAATTGTTTCCGTAAATGTCTGAGTTCATTGTACTGCTGCCATCATGCCTCACATCATCAATGAAGATTAATCAGCTTGTCCAAGAAGAAGCCATGCAAGCCCAAGCCATGACATTACCTCACTTGTTCTTTCTGTTCTTCCTGTTATTTAGTGGTTTGCATCTTGTGGCGAAGCCTCTGTATTTTAGTACATGAAGTCATTTGCAAACAGTAGACTGTGATACCTTCAGTCCTGCTCTCTGGAAGTTGTTGCTGATGTCACTAACAGTGGTTTTAGGTTCTACCTGTTCAATATCTGTTACTTAGTACTGTTACCAGTGACAACTTTTATCTTCAGGCTAATATTTATACAATGGCTCTGATTGACTTTCCAACTACTCTCAGCTTCACAGCTGCTTGTTGTTCATCCAGAGACAGTTCTCTGCTTTTCATGTTGGTTACTCCTCTAACTATAAATGCACAGTCTCCACAGACAAAACCCAAATCAGAAACCAAGCACAGACATTCAGCACTATTTAATGTTTGAATAATCAGACTGGACACACCTGGGCAACAAAACACACCGGTCAGTCCTGTGTTCCAATATTTTTGCTCACAAGAAAAATAGTTGGGTTTAGACAAAAAGGTGCTGTTTTTGGAACTGTGTATCAGATCCAGATGTAGATTCTTGGAAATAAATACTGAAACATGAGACACTTTTGTCTCATATTCATTTTAATGTCACGCCCAAATGTTTTAATAAAGGGATTGGCTTCACTGTTCCAATACTTTTGGAAGGCAGTGTGTTATGAAGGTACAAAAAAGGCCTGTTCCAGGTGTGCATAACTCCAGTCCTGGAAAGCTGGTCTCCAGAAAAGTTTGGAAGTTGCCCCACTCAACCTCACCTTCTTTGCCTTGTAATTACGTGAGTACTCTAATCAGGTGTGTTTGAGAAGGGCAACTATCAAACTTTGCTGGAGACTGGCCTTCCAGGAGCTTATTCTGAGGGATAAGGGAATCTTGGAAAGTAGTCAGGTAAAAATAGGCAAAACAAAGAAGATCAGAATGCTAAGCCCATGAGAATACAGACTTGTATGTGTGTGTGTGTGTGTGTGTGTGTGTGTGTGTGTGTGTGTGTGTGTGTGTGTGTGCGCGCGTGTTTGCCTTCTTGATTTTACATTAAAAATGTCTTCTGTAGGTTATAAATGAAAAGAATTAGGTATTTTGGTGGGTAGTAATTAAAATAAAAGATATTCATATGCTGCTTCAGCAATGGGCAACTCTTTTTACATTTTAATTAAGTCTTTGGCCTTGTATTTTCTTGCCATCTGGCTGGTCTTGCAAAGCTGCCGTGAGATGTTTGTTATTTATAGTCAGTTTCCTGGCGAAGAGAGGGAGTTATTTATCGAGGCTGTCTAAAATGTGGATGTGTTTCCCTCTCTCTTTCCTTCACTCCATCACTGTCTTCCTCATTATTTGCAGAGAGAATGAGTGAATATAATGGGAATGTTCACTCAAAAGTGACACAGTTCCTATAAAGACCGACGTGGTTTAAAATCGTGTGTGTTTATGTATGTATGTCTAAAAACTGCTGAGTCCATTTTCAGCTCTCAGAAGAGATTGATCTTCTCTCTGCCTTCATCCAGTCGCCCTCAATGTGCTCCGTCATTGCCCACACATCTTGGAGGTGGACGGCAGGGAGTACGAGCTGTCTCTGAGTATTTCAGGCGAGGAGTCATCACTCCTAAACATGGTATGCTTAAAAAGCGACGGCACTGAAATGACTAAAAATGTGGCGTAAACAGTCTGGGAGTCTTTTGATAGCGTCTGCTCTCCAGCAAATCTCAGGAAAAAAAAATGTTTCTCAGAAAAAAAGAGTTAATCAACGTGATGTGATGTCAGTGGGGACAAGGGCCCTGGCTTAAAAACAGTGCTAACATGACCCATGGTTAGCATGCGAATGGACGAGGGCAGTAGTGAGTGTGATGATGTGATGATTGGTGGGGGAGGGGGGGTGTTTTACTTTCAGCCATGATCAATCAGTCAACCAGTGATCAATGTCACAACCTAGGAGTCTAGAAAAAGAAGAGCTAAATGACGTTGGTATTGGTCCTTAACGTATAGTATGCTTTTTAATTATTTTGGTTTTTAAAAAATGGACACTGGGGACACATGGATATCTGCCATAGTTAGCATGCTGTGACTGTGGTGGGAAGTGGTTTGACCAGTGGTTGATGTAAATGCAGGTACATGTAGATCAGTAGAGATGGTGAAAAGGCGGGACATCAACAGATGTTTTTACTGCTGTAACATTCTGTACACATTTAATGTAGAAATCAGTGGAAATCCTGGACATTTCACACAATTTAGAAGTTCAAAATTTTCAAAAAGGGAACCTGTCCCAGAAAAAGAGGGCATCTGATCTCACACATTCACTCTTGCTCTCCTCAGGTAATCCTTGATATGTCTGCAACCCTTGACTGCAGTCAGCTTCCTCGGGGTGAGGAGACTGTTAAAAATCTCTGTGAGAACTACCCAGACCTTCACGTCAAATTCATCAGACCTCAGAGGCACTGCACCATATATGGGCCATACTCAGAGGTCCAGGCTGCTGTGTCTGATCTGGTGGAACTCCTTAGAGACACCGACCCTCAAAGAGGAACGTGTTCTTCCTCAGAAAGGGAACAAAGAATATTTTTAAGCAGTTTAGAACAGAAAAGAGAAGCCACACCAGCAGGCTCACTCCACAAAGCTCATGTTGGTGGACTGGATTCACTGAATAAGGATGTTAAAGGTGCTGAGATTATGCTGCAGAAAACATGTAAGGGAGGGAGGCCTTTGCATGTGCCACAGACACAGAAACACACTGCTGAGGACAGGAAAGGCTGGAGAGAGCAAGCAGATTTGGAGGCTTGTTGTCTGATCATGGAGGCAGATGTGTTTGCATACCTACACAGCAAGAGTGAGCAGTACAATCATATATTGCTCAACCATGGGGTTCATGTGGTGGATGTAACATCTGACGGAGTGACCACATTGTACCTACAGTCTGATTCAACAGTCAAGAAAAGGTCAGAGATGGAAACACACATGAAACAAGCCAGAGAGGAACTCAGTCAGCTCTACCAGCAGATGGAGGGTAATATGAGGAGAGATCAGGTTCCAAGGAGTGCTGTTGGACTAGGAGGAGGAACAGCTGAGACATTTAAAGAATTGCAGTCTATATTGCCAAAAGTGTTCCTCAGTTATGATCAGGCTTATATATACATTGTAGGCGAGAGCAGTGAAGTTTCTCAGGCCAAACAGATCCTCCTTCTTGGTTCAGGGAACAGACATGGGTTGAGCCCCATGGCAGGGAAACAAAGTTCACCTTCCTCATCCCTGTCAAACTGTTTCTCAGCATCTGAAGAAGAGACAACACAAATATCAGAGAAATGGAGTGGATCCAGAATCACAGTCACCAAAACAACCAAGTCTAGTCCTGAACATAAATTAAAGGGAAGTGAAGGGTACAAACTGGCAGCTCGATTTAAGAACTCTGAAATGGGGTTGCCAGGGTTCTACCCTGGAGAAAGAGGGAGAAGTAAAGAGATCCAAGATTTAATCACAAGCACGAATATGTTAACATTAAGATCACCATTTGAGCCAACGCCACTCTCTAAGCCCTTTCTAGGTACTGCAGGTACAGTAAGTGGTGACCGGTCTGGGGATTCTCAGCTTAGTCCATTCAGAGTCATAAGTCCGCAATGCTCGGATGATATCTTATTTAACAATACCGATCCCATGTCCTTGGGAAACACATTACAATCCAGTGGACCAATCACAACCAGAGTTAATGAATCCATCCCCACAGTAACACCAGCAGTCAAAGCTCCGCCCATTACATCCCAGGATGTCTTTTCAGGGCTTGACAAATATCCATCCCCCCCAAGGTCCTTAAAAAAGTCCAATAGTTTTTCTGGACGACCTTCACCAAAACTGAAGGCACAAAAGACTGGGATTAGTGAAAGATCACGTCTTGCAACAGGGACCCAAAAAAAAGCAAAATCCAGTCTTAGTAATGCTAAACCAGTAGAGGAACATACAAGGAGCATTATGTCAAGAGATGTCCTAGTATCTACATTCATGTGGAACTACATGAAAGAGGCATATCGCTCCCATCTGGATGCCCTGATCTCTGATCTGCAA
This sequence comes from Acestrorhynchus altus, assembly GCA_034509495.1. Classification (NCBI taxonomy): domain Eukaryota; kingdom Metazoa; phylum Chordata; class Actinopteri; order Characiformes; family Acestrorhynchidae; genus Acestrorhynchus; species Acestrorhynchus altus. Next base: position 19,793,986 of record CM067520.1, read on the forward strand.
GTGATCGAGAACCTCTCAGTCAAGAATGAGATCAAAGTTACTTTGAAGGGACCAGAGTCATCCAAGGTTGAGGAATGTCAGACAATGCTTCAGAAGCTCATAGGTATGGTAGCTTCTGACTTTTACATTCAAGAGCTTAAACTGACAGATCTTGGAGTGGCAGAAAGCAGTGAGGTGTTTCAGGAATGCTGCTCAAGCATTCGGTCACGTTTCAGCAAAATCTTGGTGCGTAGTTCAGAGGACACTGTCCTGCTGACTGGACCCAAACTGCTGTGTTCTCAAGCTGCTGAAATGTTGGAAGAAGTGTTTTTTCATGAAGTGTTGAATTCTGTGCCTCCAGTCAGAAGTGTCACCCATCAGGAAAGTATAGATGAAGGTCAGGCAAAAGCCAAGGTGTTAGCTAACTGGACTCAGTTCCAAAGCAACAGACCAAATGAAACCAAAGCTGACATGGAACATCTTGAAGGACAGTGCACTTATGAAGCACTTCAAAATAAAAGCTCACAGTCTGAGCCTTGGTGTGTGAGTTTTATCCAATCACCAAAGCAGAAGACTGGTAAGGAGAAGGCAAAGGATGGTGGAGTGGGGTATTTGGAAATGACCAAGACGAATGCATTTCTGGACCAGTCGTCTGAGGTAAAGGAAGTGGTGGTGGGAACAAGGGATGACTGGCCAAATCGTCCATCACTCACATCACAAGCAAAGCAAAACTCTTCCATTCTGACTGCAAAACATACTGGTCTTCAGGTGTGTAACAAGTCAGAACTACTCCTTGGTGGAGAGAGCGGCCGTCCACATCATGATCAGAGCACATCATGCTCTAAAGTAATGGCAATTGAGGAGCCCTCAGTATTTGTGCATCCAGTAAAAAAGGAGCAGACTAAAGAATGCTTCAAAGGAAAAGATGCAAACAAGGATCCAAAGCAGACACCAGGGTACCAAGGCATCCAGGGCATCATGACATATGCAGAGTTGCCACTCAGCCTACCAGGCTACGGCCGATACACAACGGCCAAGATCACTTACTTCATACCTGATGGAATCCAGGGGGTATGACCATTTATTAGCCTTATTTATTGACCAACTATTACTCTAAGAAATGATGTACTCTTAAAGGATACTTTATTTACATCTTATTGTCCACTTTTCAGGTCTTACTTGTATTGGTCCTTTTAGTTTTTCTACATTTTCTGGCTGTAGTTCATCTGATTGTTTGGCAATGAATCCAAGAATCCATGTTTTCTCCTTTCCCTGTTCTAATAGACATCTTAAGCCAGCCAATTAGCAGGTGAATTGAATCAAATGTGCCTGAACAGGAAAAAGCACAAAACTGGACCCTGCAGGACAGGAATTACCCACCCTTTATCTGATGTTGCAGCACTTCTAGTACTTCAATACCTTTAGCAATCAGCTGTGGGATGGATATTTTTGGTTTTGGTCATTCTCAGCCAACCAGTGTCCCCACGATTTTGGTGTCACTAGCCACACCTGCTTAGTGGTTGTCCTAACAATAGATGAATTACAACCTAAGTATGGTAAGGTGACCTTATCAAATGGACGAGGAGTGTCAATACAAAGTACCAAATGTAGAGGCCAGTGAGGGCAATTTCTTGTAACTGATTTATTTTTATGTTTTCACAGGAAGACCATCCTAACCCTGGGTCACCTTTTGAAGGAGGTGTATTTGAGGCCTATTTACCTCTTAACTCAGTGGGACGGGGCTTTCTCCCACGCATGGAGAAAGCTTTTAAGAAAGGGTTGACCTTCAGAGTTTGCCCTCAAAAATTAACACAGGGCAGCAGAGCACAAATATGCTGGTATCGAATTCCTCACAAGACCAGGATGGATGGAGGGAAGAGTGGGTGTGTAATACATAATGTGTTTCTATTGGAAAAAGAAAGGTTCAGGGAATGCATGAATATATCTTCAGAAGACTTGGCACCATTCATGTGGTTCTTCTAAGCATAATTAAAGTTCAATAATTGTTAATGGTATTAAGAAAAGGAAATTATAATTTATTTATATTTATATTTATTATCCTGTAATTATCCTGTAGTGACAGTACTGTAACCTGCTGTGTGATAATGTTTATGTTACTGTGTTTGCATGCAGGAATGGATATCCAGACTCCACTTATCTTAACTCATTGTCTGAGGCACTGAAGGCCTGTGGGATAGAAGATAATAATGCAAAGCCCTGATCCTCCCAAATCATCTGTAGAGCTTGATCTATTCAGTATGGTATTTTTTGGAATCATGTTTATATTAAGATTGTATACATTTTTGATCAAGTTATGTTTAATGTTTAATTATTTCAATATAAAATGTGTCCTGTGATGTTCCACATGTAAATGTTTTTCTACATTTTCTGGCTGTAGTTCATCTGATTGTTTGGCTACCAGAATCCAAGTTTGCTGCCAACCCTGTTCTAATAGACACCTTAAAGCAGCCAATTAGCAGGTGAATTGAATCAAATGTGCCTCCAGGACTGTAATTGCCCGCCCCTTATGTGTTGTGGCAGTATTAATGATTTCAATATAAAAATGTATCCTGTGATGTTCCACGTGTAAATGTTTTTTTTTTTAAAAACTGTCCCGTTACATTTTTTAATAATTGTATAATAAATAAATAAATATATATATATATATATATATTTTATCTAACTTCATTTGACATTAATTAATTGGCTGCTGATACTGTCTTTTTTACACTCATCATCAAAAATTAGTTGCACCTTGAAGGACGTGATCGACTGATATGGCCAGTATTGAGCTACACGTACAGAAGGATTGTCTGTCAGAATGGCATTGGATTAAACTTAATATCCAGTCACGGAGTTAAAATATGCTGTTTACATGACCAGTTGAATAATTAGATAACTGGACTGAGAGCGTGTAAATGCACTGAATGTTGGGCTAAACGTTTGAGGTGTGGAATATTTCATTTTGCCCCTCACAGCCAAATGTTCATAACTAGAAAGCATAACAACCCACAAGATACCAAAACTTTATGTAAAATTGTTTTTGCATTTTATGTCTCAACTGATGAGACTCAAAACAAGAGAATCTGCTCATGAAAAAACGTCTTCGTAAAAACATTTGTCCCTAACGTAGCTCACAACAACAAGGAGTAAAGATGCATTACTAACATCAGACATGTCTAGTAACAAAATATGGATTCTGCCTTAAAGCTGTCTATACATGGTCAGATCTGTTGAACTTTTGGTTTTTCATATTAAATATGCTTCTCCCCGCTTAGACTTAACAATTATGATATAAACTGGCATTTCTGCACCACTATTGACTACTGCCTCATTCCTAAGTGTGCCCCTGCAGACCATTAGAAAGTGCTTCACGGCCCACTGGTGGTCCCCAGCCCAGAGGCTGAGAAACCCTGCATTACAGTCTAGAAAGTTTGTGATCGATTTCTGTATCTCTGCACAAATGATGTACCATGCTGGACCTTGGAATGGCCAGACATTCAGACTGGTTTTGCAACAATCACTTTGTCACGTCTCTGTCTTGTCCCTCTAGTCTTTGTTTTGTTTATGTCCCCTGGTGCTTCTGAGCACATGTCTTGTCTCCGCCCATTCCCAGCTGTGTTCCATTAGTAACCCTGCCCCATCGTTATCATGTCCCATGTGTGATCAGTGTTCTGTGTGTATATAAGCCCCTTAGTCCCATTCTCTCTTGGTTGGTCTTTGTGACTACAGGACTTGTTTACATGTCTGCAATTAGTCTTGTGTTGTGGTTCTTCAACATTACCCTTTGCTGTTGCAAAACAATTAAAACACATAAATAACAAGCTGCGTGGAGTTCTATTCTCTATAATAGGGTTCTATAAAGTAACTCAAATCTTCTCATTGTCACAGAGAACAGGATGCCGTTTCAGACATAGACATTTGCACTGATAATTCCAAAATAGACCATTTTGTTTTCAATGAAAGCCATTATGTTTGGAATGCTTTGTTAACAGCATCCCAACATAAGAACACCAACCTACCTGTTAAACATGGGGGTGGCTGTATCCTGGCTTTGGCTGCTTTGCTGCCTTGAGTCTATAACAGCTTGCAACTACTGATGGCACCATGAAATCAATGAATTAGCCATTTCTGGAGGGGAATGTTAAAAGTATAGGCCTGTGAACTGAAGCTTCACTGTAAGCGAATTGTGCATCAAGATGTGAGACAAGTGCACAAGTAAGTCTACAAAGAAAGTTCAAAATAATGTTGAATGTGTCAAGAACCCAACCCTCATCTCTGAATGATCTCACTTCAATCCATACGATACTACTGTGCCAGGCCAGTGAGTGATTTGATGAAAAGAAATATTCAGAGAAGCACCGTCATTTCCATCATTCCAATGTGAGGCTCCTTGTTAAATTTTCCCAACTTGACTCTGGCCGTGATCATGTTTATCTACCTAATCAGGCATGGACTCCAGAGTTGTTTTATAAAACACTAAATGAGCAGATGGACACAAAAAATACACAAACCCATGGAAACAGAGGGAAATTGCTGCCAGCTGGAGGTTTGCAATCTACCAGAGAACTCCAGGGGTCTGCCAAATTCTGATGATGAAAGTCATAATCAGATTAATCGGCTAATTTTATACACGAATGCTGTCAAGTTTCCCTTCAGATCTAAATATACTAAGATTTATCTTTGCTGATGATGATGGTACTTGTTAAGATATCACCTGCAGTTTAGAAGAGGTTTAAAACCCTCACCCTGACCCTAATCCTAACCTCAACCCAAGCATTAAACATAAACTACACTCGGGCCATAATCCTTACATCTAACCTAAACATCTACCCAAAACCTAACCTTCACCCTTCACCTGAATCTTAACCTAAACTTAAACTCAATCCAAAATCCAATCCTGTATAACCCTAAACCTGGCCCTAATCTCTGAACATCAGTTTAGAACCTTATCCTTAACCTTAACTTAATTGTATTCCCATTCCTGACCCTCATCCTAACCTTAACCTCATTCCTATATATAATCCTGACCCTCAGCTTTGCCCTTTATTCTCATCCTCATCTGGTAAATATCCAGTTACAGACTGGGTTCATCAGCATGTCTATAATAGCTCGTTGGTGTGAGATGGTCTGTAACTTGGACTCATCAAACAGACAGAAAACAACTGAATTCAGCAGATTATGAAGACATTTTGTTTATGCAGTGAATTAAAGGTGTTTGATCATCTACTTCACTGCTGCTACATCATGGATATGTAGTTAATATGCTACTGATGAGTCTTTATTTAATCTGAAAATGACCACACCATTCACCATCCAACAACCCACTTTGGTATTATGAACTTGTCAGGTGTGCTTAACCAGTAAAACCACCAAAATATGCAGAAATGCAAAGTTCCCCACTCCTGGCCTATGGTAACCTTTGGTGTAGTTAGGAACACCTAGTGGGGTTTTTTTTTCATTACACTTAATTAGTGTCATTATATAATAATCAAATATGGATGTTCTAATGTTTGGTTGAGAATTTATATGATAAGTGATCAAAACTCACTTTTTAGACACAAAAACACAATTGAAGAACACAATTCTGGCTTGTTCTCAGAAAAGCTCTCAGAATATGGACCACACTTCAATGTTCAGACATGGACATTAAAGGGTTTGTTTATTTCCCTAGAACTGTGATTCAATAGTTTACCCACATATCCAAGACCTGTAAAACAGGTTGTACCACTGAAACACAACCCATTTGCTTGACTAGTGTGTCAACATTCATTTTCACACGGCACAAAAAATGACCAGGAACCTTGCTTTGCTCTTCGACAGACATTTGTACTGATTTTGTGTACAGGGTGAAATGGATCCCAAAGACCAAGAACCTTTTAACTGCCCTATCTGTCTGGACCCGCTGAAGGATCCCGTGACGATTCCTTGTGGACATAACTACTGCATGGCGTGTATTGAGGACTACTGGAGTCAGCATGAGCACACGGAGACCTACAAGTGCCCTGAGTGCAGGGAGAGCTTCACAACTAGACCCGTCCTCAACAAGAACACTATGTTCGCTGAAGTGATTGAGCGCTTCAAAAAGGCAAAGCTTCGAGATTCCTCTCCTGACTGCCAACCTAGAAAATGTGGTTTGTGCCCTGGACAAAAAGCCCAGGCTGTCAAATTGTGCTCACGGTGTGAACAGTCATGCTGCGAGGCTCACACTGCTCGATACAACCATCTGAACTTAAGAGAAAAACGCACTGTGATAGTCGTCGGTGGAGAAGCTCCGAAGAACATCTGTTTTCAACACAACATGCCACTGGAGATCTACTGCCGAACGGACCTGCAGCTGATCTGTTCCCTGTGCTTCATGGAGCGTCACAGAGGCCATGACACTGTTTCAGTCGGGCCAAACAAGACAGCAAGACAAGTGACCTGTGAACCTCACGAGAATAAGAAGGAAAGACAGCACAGGTCACAAGGGCACAGCAGGAGGAAACGCAAGCACAGCAGGCATGTAAGTGGACATGGGGGCAGACACAGGAAGAGCCTGCATTCAAACAATAGGAATCACCATGGAAGTCATGGGTGTGCAGTGAAGGGACATGAGCATGTTGAAGGAGGTGGACATGCACTGGGCTGGGGCACGAGTGGTCGTCATATAGGCTGGCGCAGGAGCAGCAGGCATTAATGAAATGCTGAAGTGGGGATAAGAAAGATTTTGCAAATCACAAGACTCTGGACGTCCATACAGTCAAGTATGGGGTGGGACGCAATGCTGTGAATTCTCATTTGGGAGAAAAATGACAAATCACTTGAGAAATGACGTTCGTAAGGAGCAGTCTGTGAAATACATTTCTTGTATGTAAACATTATTTTTCTATTATTTGCTGTAATTGTGTACTGTTGCAGTGGTACCCGCTGGATTAGAATTAGGCCCAAGCTACAGGTCTGTGGTACCCTTTTACCCCATGGTATCAGGTATCAGGGACAGTACTAGGCCCGGATTATGGGGCTATAGCCTTGGGTCTGTTCTCAATAGCCCTGGGTCTTTCCTTCCCCCCTCCCTCCACTTTTGGATGAAAAATACAGATGAAAAACCACTAAAGAGACCCCTTGGACTAAGCCCTGGGTCTCTGTGATGTCTGCGCTCGCCATTTGTGGACATTTCTGCCTTGTGATTCCACCCCCACCGCATCCCCGTCCAGGAGGAACTGAATCAGAAGATGAGTGGATGCATGTTGCTGTCATTATAAGTCCTTATATCTCATGATGCTGTGACTTTAAAGGAGGAAACCCTTTTTATTCACATTATATTCATGGCGAACTGTCCAGTTGTCCTAAATTACTCTGGAAAACAACTGTTTATGAATGAACCCTAAAAAATAACAGTGCTTCAAGTGTGTCTTCGATGCCATTCCAGTTTCCAGTGGTGGATGTTCTCACTGGAAGTTACAAATTCCAGGCCTGGTAACTGGATACAAGGTCCAGAGTTGAAGACCTCAGTCATTGACGAACCACTTTTGGTTGCAGGAGACCAAAGTGTAAAGTGAAGGAGTGTAAAGTGAAGATTCTTTAGAGCAGTGTTTCTCAGCCCTTGTCCTGGAGGCATCACTACCCTGCATATTTTGGAGTTTTCCTTTCCCCCCACCATATTCAACTAATCGGTACATTAACAAGCCTTTCAGAGTTGAATGAGGTGTGTTAAAGCGAACATGCAGGGCAAGGGTTCCTCCAGGACCAGGTGAGGAAACTTGGTGAGGTTCTTCACACTTACACCTCTATATATCCCTCTAGTACAAACATCACTCAAAGAAATATTCAAATGCCTTTATTTCTAAGAGCTTCCATTCGTGAAACAGGGTTGTTTTCCACAGTAAAACCATGTCCTGGACAATTGATGATTTCAAAAGTTATACAAGATGGTTTTTGTCAAACTACTGTAGTTAAAAACCAGTATTATAATGGAAGTACACTATTTGGAAAAAGGTACTGGGATACCTGCCCAGGGTATTAAAAATAGATTATCCTGCTTTTGTTGTTTTTGTTGTCTGCTCCAGAGTACTATTCTTTAGGCAATATTTCTCTCCAGGGACTAGAAAAGCGGTGTGCGTAAGCTAAATGCATTCATTAGAAGGGCTGTACAGGAACACTGGGATATGGTTTATATGTAAAAAGTCTCCCTTTTGTAAATACATAAATAATTAATAAAGCTGTACATAAGATTGAGCTCTTTTAAACTATTTTGTATCTAGCTTACAATTATTTCCATTATGGATAAATCTGCTGATTATTTTCTTCGTTAATCAGGGAGTTTATTCTGAAAAAATATCATCTCTATTTAGTTGAACTTCTCTTCAATACCGGTTTTAAGGAACCATTCATTTTCATCTCATTGTTTACCTAAAACCTGCAATGTGGACTTTATTCAGTGTTGAATATTTTATACTGTATAATCCATAAACTGCAAGCATTGAACATCATATGTTTCTGAGTCATATTTAAACTTTCCAAAACAAAAATATGCAAACTTACTTCATATCTGATTAATGTATACATAGAAAAATATTTTACTGTCACTCACCTGTTTTCCAAATAACACTTGCTTTTCTAGATCAGGTTCAGCAGACTTTAGATGATTTTGAGTTTTGTGTAAAATTTCCTTTTGATTTCTCTTTGCATGCAGATCATGTTTGTGCATCCAAGCCTGCACAGTAGAATAGTGCACCACTACTCCAATGTCATCTAAACCACCTTTCAGGTCGTAGGGTTGCAACTATATGAAATGTTCACAGTATAACCGTCTGAGAAAACTATGTATCAAGCTAACAATTATTTTCATTATGGATTAATCTTATTGTTGCTCCATTAATCAACAGACTGGTTTTTGAAACACTAAAAAATTATTAGTTCTTTTTGTTAAATTTGTTTTCAGTACCAGTAGTAAGTAAATATATGCAGTATAATGTCAATTTTAATATCATGGTATATCTAAAATCGATTTTACCACGGCAACCCTAATCCTTTGCTGGTGGCTTTGCCTTTCTGGCCAGCATAAGAGCTACCAAGTTTTCATGCTCAACAAGATCTTGCTTTGTATTCCATAGCTCTCCATAACTGCCATTTCATTAGTAACATTGAAGGCATACAACTGTATTGCCTTTCTGTGCATTATTACCATCAACAAACTTCATTTTCAGATCAGCTGTGGTTGGTGAATGAGAGCAGTTTGGAAGAGTCAGTAAATGTATTATGGTCTAGAATTTGTCCTCAGCTCACGGCTCCTAAGGGCAGTTAAAAAACACACGGCACACTCCTGGGCACTATTCCAAATAACATGTGCGCACACTGGCCTCAGTGTATACATATGTATATGTCTGCATATTTATTTATTTTTTGGTTATAAGTTACTGGTTAATATTTCAGCTACTTTGCACACTATGTCACATCACATCACTGGAAGATCATCCAGCTGCAGATTCACCACAGCACTCACTGATTTTTAGTGTTTTTGTATGGTTTAGTATAAATTGTCTATTTTCTAACCCTACTATAACTATTACATTGCATCCACAGTGTATAATTCTATTATACTGTTCCTTTTAAGCTTTTGGATGCCTTACTTTCCCTCGGGATCAATGACGTATCTATCCATCTGTGACTCCAACAGGAGAGCACTTGCTTGCATATTGCTGGCACCTCAAGAGCTGACACTATGCTCTGGCCAATCACGTCGCCGGATCTATCCCCAATTGAAAATGTGTGGGATGCTCGCACTTCATTCTGGGTGCAACTGTGTTTTGACAATGAGTGTAAATAACACTGGCATATATACACCACTATATTCGTCTATTTTTGTGTTTATGTTTTGATGGTTGTAGCTTCTGTGCAAATAATAAACAGAAGACAGTCCTTTTTGTTATGCTCTTTTATTAGTCCTGGAAAACATGTAAGGCATAATGGTAACATCACACACAGAAGCGTTACGAGCTCTACGGTCCTCATGACCACGTGTTACATGAGCCACACGTGATCCAACCCAGAGTCAAGCACAGAAGCAGCGGCACTTCAGAGGGTTTCGAATAGAATGGAGAGAGAGAGAGACAGAGCAAATGATGGAGGGTCTCAGATAAAAGAAAAAAAAATGGAAATAAACAACCTGTCGCTCTTCTCTGACGTGTGCGGAAGGGAGGGTCATTAATATGGGAGGAGAGCGATTTGCTGTTACAGGGTCATGAACTGGTTTTGCGAATAGAGGTGCTACAAAGGCTTCTTTGAGCAATGCCATAAAAGAACCACTTTAGGTTCTTTTAGGCCTTTTTTTGGGAGAAATGAGAGTGTGGTTCTTTATGGAACCCAAATGGTCCTCCTAAGCCATGTTTATTTTTCAGAGTGGATACATATCGCTGTTGCTGTGAGATGGATGCGCATGTCAAAGCTTGCAAAGACTGCAGGACGGAGCCTCTGATAAGGGCCAATATGACGTAAATGAGAGGCAAAACGGACGGAGATAAGCCCAGGAAGAAGCCCATTACCCAATACATTACTTCTCCAATACATGTGTCTCCGATACACCTCATGGTCCAAGCATGTGATCCATACACTTCCATGTTTCACATTAACATCTGCACAATGGAGCTTATCAGCTTAATATACTGGTTTGTCTAGGAACAACAGATCATCAGTCTCGATTGGCATGGATACGCTGTTTTGTATCTGATTAACGAATGGAAAGGCTGCGCTCGAGCCAGTTCAAGCCGCTTGAGTAACATTACGCACACTGCTCTGAAAACCTGCAGGCCATCCTACAGGGAGTTTCCTGTTCTGGGAAAGTTATTGGGCTGTGGAACGGAGACCAGGAAGCACTCAGGCTCCAGCTGAAACTTATTTGCGGCTCCTCTGGCTCTCAGCCGCGCTGTCCCATCCCATATCCACAAGAGACGCTCGCACCTGCAACTGAGCTCATCTCAGGGCTGCACAAGCTTCCATCTAAACGAGGAGGGGGAGGGAGGAGCGTACAGAATGCAAAAAACAAGCTAATGTGTGCTGATGTATAAACCTCATGCCACTGAATGCATGCACTTGTAGCCCAGATGTTAATGCTGGGAGCGGGTTCTGCATGATTTCCGAGTCGACTCCATAATGAGTTTGGTTGTTTTTTTTCCTTTCTTTTTTGTTTATTTTTTTTGTGGCACAGCCAGACAAAAAACGAAGATGAAGCAGAGGGGAAAGGCAAAATCTACAGCTCTGATGTCACACACAACTGGAGCAAATTCTAGAACCGGAAATCAAGTCTGGAACGAGTCAGAGAATGACAGTAAAGTTGGGACGGATTCTTTCCAGTTCCAAGACCAGATGGTTCAGGCCAAGCAATGCAGTCAACAGTGCAGTTACTCATGATTGAACAAGACCCTGTTAAACACCTCAGACTACAGGAGAAGAGAGCTCAAAGACGTTTGTTCTTTCTCCGTTAGCACATACATATTCACAGCACGAGTTAACACCAATTTGTTCTGTCTGCTGTATCGTAATGGCGGTTTATGGTGATTAGGTCCGATCTATGGTCAGCTGGTGTTGGTGGTGACGCACTGTGATGTTTGATGCACTGCCTAGAGCCTAGTTATCGTACATACACATTAGCAGTGGCGTTGTAAACACGATTTCACTGATCTGGCCTCAGAATGGGCAGGGAAATGAGACAGCCCTTCAAGAATAGAGCTGGTGTGTCTGAGAAAGGTGTGGTTTGTACATCTTGTGAGACTACGTATGTATGTTCATGCATGCGGAGGTATTCCGGTGTTCGTTAACGATCAGCACAGTGAGAACTAGACATGGATTTGCATGGACTGGATCGGAACGTTAGCGAAGAAGCCGGAAAAAGTCGTTAAGCACCAATAAAATTTCAGGGGCACGGTCAACCACACACGACAGGTACAGCTGTCTCAGAGCTTCTTTTTTTCTTGCTTGCTTGCTTGTTCATTCACTTGTTTTTCCAACCCCCCTCCCCTGCTTGTTGTCTTTAAACGTAACCAGAGAAGTCTGTTCTCACACGTAATTCCTCCTTTATCTATCATAGTAGTAAGCATAGCTGGAGTGAAGGCATGAGCCTCAGGACAGTTTGGCACACTTCATCGGGATCAACACTGACGTCACTCCTCACATTTGAACGGAACAGAATTGCAGCAGAAGCATTTCCAACTGAAACCCGTGAAACACTCAAACTGAACAGTAGGCCTACACAGCAACAACAAAATCGACAACAAAACAAACCTAAAAGAAATTAATGCAGAACATGATACGGTAAGGTCATGAGGAAGGACACCCTTCGCTGTAAGGTTGCTCAGGGAGGTTTGTGGGGTTACGTGGTGCAATGAAGCACCTTTCACAAGAAAACAGGGAAAGAACCAGAAAAAAAACACAACAAAGAGCCAGAACCTTAAAATGTGATCTGAAACTGAACCGCTGAACCTAAATAAGAATCCAGGAATCCAGTTCCAGGTCTTGAGTCAGAACACTGTCACTCTTTAGAAAAGGATGGCAGTGCCACACCCTTCCCATTCAATTCTGGGTTGCCTACTCCATATATGAGAGGAAGAGCTTGTTTTCTTATTTCTCCCCATTGGATTAGCTGGGGTGTGTGTAGATGATGTATGAGAGATGTAAAAACTGTAATTGAGATGAGTTACTGTATTACCAGGATGTGTGACTGTGTATATACACCATGTGCCAGCGCCTAGGAACAACCTAGTGCTCTCTGTGTTAATTGCATATGAACGTGTACGTATTCGTGTGCAAAGCAGTGAGAAAAAGCAAACGTGTGTCCGTGTGTGAATGCTAGTGGTGAACGGCTGCTGCAGGTGAAAGCTGGAGGGGGACTCCTGAGGAACGGTGGACTGGGAGTGGAGTGGAACTGCCATCCCTATAAGTGCATTAAGATTCACAAGCAGAGTGCAAATAATACCAAACCAACACAGGTCATTCATCAGAAAGAGAGAGAGAGAGAGAGAGAGAGAGAGAGGGTTACTGGGTAAAAAGATAGGAATGGGACATGCTAGCTCATAGCATAAGGGAGGTAGAGACAGAAAAACATCTTATCTAAATCTGACAACTGACCTGAGGACACACACAAACATCCCCTCACACATGCATACAAAACATGATTTGATTCTCACACACACACACACACACACACACACACACACACACACACACACACAACCAGACTCACTGAGTAATGCCTGAAGAGGGCTCACTGCAGTGGATCTACAACGCCAGCAGAGGTAGCAGAACACCACAAACTTTAATGGGCTGAGGGAGGAGTCAGAGGGCTTGACTGACAGCTCTCAGAATAGGGAGGGAGAGGGGTTACGCCCTTCTGACACTGGAGTCTGACACAGCAGTCTAAATGAAGCAAGAACACTGCTAATGGAAGTAAATGAGAGTATCCCAACGCATTAAAACCTCAGACAGGAATTATGACTAGACCTGCTGAATAAAGAAAGAACGAAGAAAACAAAGATAAGCATGTATAGATGTGTGTATATGCATGCATGTATGTGTGTGTAGGGGGAGGGCAGGGGGGGCAACCTGACTGTCATCTTTTACTGGCCAAATGCCTGTTGCTATGCCAACCAGTGACGGTAAAGCAGAGCCAAAGAGAGAGGCAGAGAGCGAGAGAAAGGCAGACTAGGAAAAAAGCTTCACATTAGCCTGTTTTTCACATAACTGCAAGTTAGCGAGAGTTTAAGGCCAGCGGTCGGAGCAGGCATTGGAGCGGAACGCTCCGGATAGTGTGGAATCCTGGAGGAGGCCTCTGGAATGAAACTGCATTCACATTTATCTCAAACACTGACTCTTTTAGTATCCTACCTCTAATACAATAACCTGATACCATGTGTGCGCGTTGGTGTGTAATTGGTGTGGCTTGGCAGGGAGTTTGGTTAAAATCCTGGAAGGTTGTTTTCGTTTTTTTAAATGATGGAGAGGGATCATCTTTAGTTTTGTTCTGACAGATGAAGCCAATTTGTGTATGGGCACTACAGTGCAGTATGACGTGTCCTCGGTTTCTGGATGATCTGCTGTTGCTTTATTCTAGTGTTCCTCGGACGCACAGCTCTCCTCCAGACCATAATAAATGCTTTAGCCATTTTGTAACAGTCTCTGCGTGTTTTTGCTGGTCCAAAACTGCATAGTGCTGTAAACAGGAGAAAGTCATATGGAATATAGAGGTGGGCAATACTTCGATATTCATCGTCACACTACATGCTGATCTGAGCATTTACATAATCAGGGTCACACCAAAACCCTGCATTGCCAGTTTTGAATATGTTGAATCTGGAAGAGAGAAAAAGTTTTTTTTGCTTGTCAAGTCAAGGTGTTGCTTTGAAGACATTAGGCTTTTTTTTTACCTTTGGTGGACCAATAAAAATGCTCCTTGGAATAAAATAATTTTTCAAACAAAGAAAGCGTGTGTTTTTAGCACAGACAATATTGCCCACCTCTAGTGGAATGTTTGTTATTTTTGCATTTTAAGTGAGACATCACAGCTGTTTTAAGTGTGCCTACATCTATACAACTTGTACCTCTTTGAGCCAATCAGAGACCCCAGTGACTCCTCCAAATGCCATACAGCTGTGATTCATCTGCCAGTCAGTGAGTCTGGTTCAATGAGGGAGGGAAAAAGAGAGAATTGGAAAATCAGGACAACAGGTGGGTACAGATGAGAACTGAACATTCCAGGCCAGAGATGGGTAGGGGTGTAGGAAAGAGGGTGGGGCAGATCTGGGGATACTGTAGTCATGGAAACAGCACTCCGGCTGAACCCAGGCCTTTACCCAAAATCCTTAACAGGAACACAACCATCTGAAGAGGATATAGGGAGTAGTTAAGAGTGAGACAAACAATTCGGCATTGTGTCTATATAGATAGAGGACATTTCAGTGGTATACAAATAGCAATATGGTGCTTTGGCACAGAAACAATGCTAGAGATATTAGTACTGGGACATAGTATTGGGGTGTTTGAACATAAAGAATACTTTTAGTGGTATATGTGGCAGTATAATACAGATATAGCACACCTGAAAGGCATGCAGTCACAGATTAGTAACAGCACAGAGCATTGTGCTGATGTGCTGTGGCATGAATACTACCA
>CM067520.1:19811605-19891605 GCA_034509495.1 Acestrorhynchus altus
CATCTCTTCACCCAACAGAGAGAGGTCTCCATAGCAACAGGAGAGAGAAGAGAGAGGATGTCAGAGAGATGAAGTATGAGAGGTAAGAGCACAGAGAGAACGAAGTCGTGTTCATAAAAGTGGGGGGAAAGAGAGACATATTAAAATGAATAAATGAACGAGTGAAACGGTCCTTAGATGACAGTCACGCATGCACATAGTCTGAACGGACAAAAACGAACCAAACCAAGCATTTCTACACATATTAAAGGGATAGAATTATAGATATTTAATGATGTATAAACAATAAAAGGAAATGACGTAACAGCCTACTTGGCTACTTGGTTACCAATGGTTTTCTATTCTACGTCTGTTTAGCTCTTGTCTAACCGATGGCTATTGGACACTTGTACTGCAATGTATTTTAGCTTTCAAATCAACCCTCGTTTATTTTATTAATACACACCTGCTCCAGGTGGTAGGTGAGTCTACGCGGGCTTTGATTTTTTGTTCTGACGGCACAGGGTCCAGCACTGTGGTCATGGCTCCAGACAAGAGCCTAGTCTCTGAGTCCAGGTAACCCAGGTGAAACCCACACACAGAGCGATTGCCCTGGATCAGACTGAGTGTGTGAACGGAGAACTGCTGGTACCAGGTCTTAGCCACCGCAAAGAGGTTCTTCTTTTGGCCCGACAACATGTTGGCAGCACTCTTGTAGAAGCAAATAACAACAGGAGTTACAACAAAACCATATTTCTGCCTTTACCTTAAACAAGCTATCATATACTATTAGCTAGCGAAATTAAAGTATAACTTGATTACTGTTTATCTGCTATAAACTGATGTGATAACCACATCTCAACAAAGTCACAAACCTAACTTACTAAAGATACTATTATAGAGATTATTCAATTATCTACTGATACTTGATTCAGTATTTGGAGAATGCAGTAACAACATAGATTGAATTAATAAAGTAAAGTGATGTTATTATAGTTGTCAACAGTAATTTAGTGATTATTATGCATTTTAGTCGTAAAATTGCATCTAAAATATTATGGAACGCAGATGTTAGTCACTAAGAACAATAACTCATTAAAAATTGACTGATATGGTCAATATTTATTGACGTTACTATTACAGGAGCATCGTTTGAGCATGTTGGGCTTTAAACATGCCAGATGTCTCATAATAGAGCAGTAGAGGCTCCTAGTCAGTCCTGTGATAATCACTCATGCAGCTGAATATTCTCACTTTTGTATTGGGGTGGAGGTTGATAAAAGGCCCAATAGCATCCCACACATTTCAATCAGGATAGGGTCTGGCAATGCAACAGGTCATGGCGAAATATCTGTATCTTCAAAGCAAGTTCTTGACACAGCAGCAGAATGCAGGCAAGCGCTGTCCTGTTGAAATAACGTTGGGCTGTCAGTGCTCCAACGAGACCAAATGATCTGGCATCGGCATGAAACTGCACCCACAACAGACCAGTACCGGACAAGTGGGACAACAAAATCTGATCCTGATGTTGACCGTGGTGCCTTTGGACACGCCGGGCTACCTTCACAAACAGTTTTCCATGACAGTCTGGCATGACACCATTGCAGCCAAGTGATTCCTTCTGTGCAACACACACACACATCCAAAACTTCTCCAGAACATTGGCTGCAACTGGATGCACAGTCGCCCCACAGAACATTAGTTCCTCCTTGCCTCTACAGCCTTCAATGTTGGCTTCATATCTCTTTAGTCCATGCCTGGCATTAGGCCCGGTGCCAGTAGCTTCATGTTTAACCACTCCAGAGAGGCCTTTTCTATTAACAATCCTTCTCTATGGGGACTAGATAAGCTGTGGGTGCACACTTGCATATTGGTGTCAGCAATGGATACCGGGAAAAGCAAACTAAACTGGAGCACTAGGAAGGGGTGTCCACAAACATTTGGACATAGTGTACATTGGAGCTAATTTGAAACGGCTGTGTAGACTTTCATAAACCTGTTGTTGCTCAGTATATCATTTCCGCAGATCACAGCCTGCTTCGATTTACTCCGCTAATCTGTCTTGAATATGAATCAAAAATGAGAACATTCACCAAATCACACCCCCTCCTCGCCTGTGCTGGTAACCTATGAAAACCAGCAACTCTCCATCTTTGGAGAAACACTGCCTGTTTTGAAGTGATTTGGAGGACCTGTTGAACTTCATTAAACTACAAACGTGTGTGTAAATCAGCTCTGCAGGAGTCTGACTAATTAGCACCTTCACTCAGGCCTCGAATTAGCTCAGAAAACTGCTGAAAAGTCAGTATATGATTTGTGTCATTTTACTTTTCTTCCAGAAGTGTGTCACTTTTGCACTCTTCATTTGGGAGTAGATTAGCACCATGAATGGTGCCTCTGTGTGCACTGTGTGTGTTTTGTGGTTGAGCGTACTACAGAAGGAATTTTTTCATGTCTGAATTCTGAGTGTGTTCTCCAAGTACGTGTGAATAAGAGCTTGTGTTGGTGTGTGCGCGCGCTCTGAATCGAGCGGCTGGTGAGCCATTGTTTCAGTGGTTCCACTGGTGATTCCTCTTCATTTAGTGACCCATTACATGCCTCTTTTCCTCCCTCTATTTCTCTCTCTCTCTTTCTCTCTCTCACTTTTCAACACTGCACTCTTTGACCCCCACTTTCACACTGTCCTCACATCCCCTCACACTTCTGTTCCTGCTGTCTAATAACTCTCTCTATTTTTTTCCCTCCCTACATTTCTCCATCATTCGATTTTTCACTTCCTTTCTCTATTGCATTTTTTTTATTAAATTCCTTTAAAATGTTGTTTATCTATGTTACAAAATTCTCTTGTCACAGCTTCTTCTGTTCTTCTCTCAACATCGTATGCAGTTCATTTCATCTGCCTTTCAACAGTGCAACCCCACTGATGTATGGATTAGAATGGTGGTGCTTAAATTTAAATTATTAATCAATATCAATACAGCTGAGTGTACCAATACTGATAGATATTCAACCCTTTTTTTCGTTTTGTATCCAATTTCCCCATCAAACTCGCACATACCTACACAAACGCACAAAGCGCAGACTCAGAGTCGGCAGGAGGTTGGACCTGGGCCTAAATTGCTACTATTCGTATACAGAGTCGCAAGGTTCTGTGGCAGATAGAGGGCCTATTGTTCCACTGAACTGCCACGATGCTGATAAGCTGAAGCGGGAGGGAGAGAGAGAGAGGAGTGAAAAGGGAGAAACGAGGGAGAAAGGAAGAGAGAGAAATAGGAAAGTGAGGAAAGAAAGAAAAAACAGTGCAAGAGGGCGAGGGAGGATGAAGGAAAAGAAAGAGAGGTAAAGAAAAGAAAAGTGAAAATGAAAAGAAGAGCAAGCACTTGATCGTGTAAGCATAAAGGTACAAGAGAGGCAGAGGAGTGTGTGTGTGTGTGTGTGTGTGTGTGTGTGTGTGTGTGTGTGTGATAGGAGAGGGCAGGACAGGGACTGAAGGGCGTCGTGTTGTTTAGTAAACTTGTCATGAGCACCGAGTTTTTTCCTGATGGGGAGATAGCGAGGCGCTTGTCTGTGCGCTGAGCTGATCATGCATGCTTATCCTACACAATCAGCTGAGGCCTAGCATTCTCCTGCTACATTAATGTAAAAGGCCGCTAATGAGGCGTTTCAGTGAAGTGCACTTGAATGGAGTCTCTGTACACCTGGGCGGACAGTGCCTAACTACCAGCATAAAAGCAATGAATTTAGTGGATTCTCAACCCAAGTTGAACATCGAACTGTTCACAACGCCTGTAGATGGATGAGCTTCATGCCCATCTCTACTCAACCGTGAAGTAATGAGTTTTCATCAAGCTCAAACAGGTTGTAGCCTCCTTATTGCGTCGTGTTCACCAGGGATCCAGAACGATGTCCAAGCTTGAGAGGGAAAGGTATGAGAGAACGCGCGAAAGAAGGGCTTCCTTTTGCTGTTTAAAAATTTTCATCAGTCTTACTGGCTTGTCCCTGTTGACATTTCAGAGTTCCGCCGTTCCCATGATCGTAAAAAATAATGAAATCTGTCAAATCTGTGTGTTACTGAGTCATTCGATGTGATTTTTAAGTTATTACACATTTTCATAATGACACTCATCCTCACCCACGCGCACATGGTGAGGGGAACTGAATGAAGATACACCTGGGCGTTAAAACAACTATCCAGAAGTTATCAGAACACAACAACAAAACCCGCCGGACACACACACACACACACACACAGGCTTTCTTCAGTTGGGAACGAAGATGTGTCTGTTTAAGGACACAGATGTTTAGTATTAAATGTACCATTATAGGGATGCAGCGATAAAGGAAACAATACGAAAACTCCATTGATGGCGTTATATGGACCTCCATTCATGATGCAGAATGGTCAAAACTGTTAAAATTAAGAGCCCTTCGAGCTTCAAGTACAGCACGGCTTGACCCACTGTCCCTCAAAATGCAAGGAAAACATGCATAACAGACTCTTCTGTTTTGGCACCAAAATGGAACGAACGTCCCCTGGAGGTCCGAACAGCTGAGTCCCACTGTCTTCAAACACAGACTGAAGACCCATCTGTTTCAGGAGCATTTAACTCCATAAAGACATTTGTGTTTTGACAGGATCAAAGCTTGAGGAATCTCTGGATTCTAGCCTCATTTACTAGCTAAGGACACATTTTCTGAGTGACTCAGCAAAGCACATTTGTAAGTCGCCTGATAAGGGCTGCCTGGTTAAATGTCAAAATGTAAATGTACGTAATGACATAGGGATGGAACGATATATCATTCCAGTGGAGCAATATAAGCTATACAGCAATATGGAAGTACACAGAGATGTATCAATAAAGAATGCTAAATATAGATGCTAGTAACATAAGGAACTATCTACAAGGATTCAGCAGGATAGGGAACCACACAGGTTTGGGGAACACAACAATAATAATCAAATACGTTTCACTATGCAAAACATGGTGCCCTGCTGGGTGCACTCCAGTCAGGGCAAACTAGGTCATACTGTCAGGGCTTACTTGTCATGGAATAAGTCTAGTGGTCTAGTCTAAACGGTTTGCAATGCTGTGATCTATTTAGTGCAATCAAGAGGGCAAGAGTTACAGTCCCTGCCTTCCAAACTGGTTCCTCAACCCAGACAGGAACCGGAGTTCAAATGGAGTGGATATGAGATCTTCCTGTAAATATACTGATTTCAGGTCACATATTACAGCATTCAGGACAAGACAGAGCTCCCATTAATGACCGTTTTTAATTAAACATTAATTAAAGAACCATTTATGAACTGATTCTACACATGTTTAAAGGTGTAGCCCTGATCCATGGTACAAGACTAACGTTTTGAGCTTCACAGCTCACCTTTGGGCTGATTCATGGCACTTCTCCACACAATCCCAAAGGGTAGTCGATGGTGTGACTACCACTGATGACCTCATGTTTACAGCAGAGGCAGTGCGAACACGTGCCACATCCTTCACCGTTTTACACAGCTGAGTGGAAGGCGCTAACCCACCTAGGGAGGGAGGGAGAGGAGAGGGAGAGAGGGAGGGAGGGAGGGAGAGAGGGAGGGAGGGAGAGAAACTGATTCATTATAAAGGCAGATAAGTAAAGGGCAGCTGATGAGGGGAAATAAAAAATCCTCAGTGGTCATAAGACCTCATCAGTCAACAAACACACACATTCAATCCAGCCCACATCTTCATCCTGACTTGAACTTTATGTTATGGTGGGTAATGGAGGAGCAAAAATCTAACAATGACTTCTGAATGGCGCACAATGTAATTTGCCAACGAGGCAAATCTCATGGTGAAAATGCCCAATTAAAACTCTCTCATAGTGGTGCCCAACACATTTACAGGTTTCCTGTAGTTTCCTGCTCCAACAGACTGACTTCTACTCTAGGACTGACTAGTGGTGTAAGGTCTTTATCCCTGTTTAGGTGGGATAAAGAGCAAGGTTTCTCTAAAATGTCTCCAGGACCAGAGAGGGGAACCCCCAAACAAGAACAAGGTGGATTCTTTGAGGGTCAGTCTCCAGCATAGATTGTTAGTTGCCCTACTCAACACATACCTGGTGTGGTAATTAACTGATTGAATCAGGGATGTTTGGGAAGAACCACCACAAATGTTTGCTGGAGACCAGCCCCCCAAGGTTGTTTCTCAACATGTGCTTGTGTGTCCAACTATCCTAGTTTTCTTGCAAAATCTTATCGTCCAAGTTGCATTTTGATATTCAAGAACGCAGTTACCAACAGTATTAAAAGTTCCAGGATCATGTTCTCTCATTACGCCCCAAAAACTGAGGATGCATCGAGGTGATGTACATTATACAGTTGAACATGAAGTGCCTCTGGATTCTCTTTGGAAAATGAGGTGAGAAACAGGAAGTTGTCAAATCTTAATACATTTGAGTAAAACTATGATCATTTACTCGTTTGCTGAGAGTTAGTTCTTACACGATTATATTTCCAGAATGTTCTTCCCAAGAACATGCGTCCATTCTTAGCATTCTTGTTATTGTTGTATACAAACTGTTGTTGTCCGGAGTCAGACAAACATATTGTTGCTTTTAGGCAACAGTATTATTTATTTATTTATTTATTTAAAACATTTAAAAAATGTGATTTAACTGCTGCTAGTTGTTTTTTTAAGCATTGTATCAAAGTCTCATTCAAAATGGACCAATCAAAATGATTTGGAGAGACGAAGGTTTTTGCATGATAGTGAGAATACAGCTTTCAGTTTGGTTTACTTTTTTACCTTTTCTGGCTTATTGAACCTACAGGGGTTGGATAATGAAACTGAAACACCTGGTTTTACACCACAATTTATTAGTACGGTGTACTAGGGCCTCCTTTTTACGGCCAATACAGCGTCAATTCGTCTTGGGAATGACATTTTTGCATACATCCCGGGTTAGCACCCCAACATCCCTTTCAGACAGCTTCCTCTTGCATCCACAGTTAATCCTGTTGGATGTGGTTGGTCCTTCTTGGTGGTGCTGACATTACCCTGGATACCGTGACTCTTGATACATCACAAAGACTTGCTGTCTTGGTCACAGATGTGCCAGTAAGACATGCACAATTTGTCCTCTTTTGAACTCTGGTATGTCCCCCATTATGTTGTGTGCATTGCAATATTTTGAGCTTCAAACTGTGCTCTTTCTTGCTAACTGAACCTTCACACTCTGCTCTTACTGGTGTAATTAATGAAGATTGGCCACCAGGCTGCTCCAATTTAGCCATGAAACCTCCCACACTACAATGACAGGTGTTTCAGTTTCATTGTCCAACCCCTGTACATTAGCCTTTAACTTCAGTCCTTATTGAAGCCAGTAGGTTCACTTTTTGAATCTTGGCTCCTCTCAAGGTTTCTTCAACTTTTGGCTCAAACTCGAATCTCTGTAAAGCTGTTTTGTGTCAATGTGCTAAAAAAGCGCTATATAAGCAAACCTTGATTGATTTGTGACTAATTGAAGCGAGCAGGTTCACTTTCAGGTTAGGTTTATGCTAATAAACTGTGTGCTAATTAAATTGTGGGGCACCTTGGATTTTGATCCCGGGTAGGAACTCTGACTTGTGGGGTTTCTTATTTGAAATTTCCGACACGGAGCTTGGAAATTCCAGTTCAAATGGAATTCAGCATAACACAGGAATCTCTAAATTACAGAAATCCCAAACCGTCCGAATACTTTGCCAAATTTCTAAAATGTGAATGTGAAGCATTTTGTTTGTGAATGCAAAAATTAGTGCATACTCATTGTGAAGAGTGAGCTGTGTGCACACAAGTGTGTGTCTATAAAACAAAAGAAACGAGTGAGGCAGGAAGCAGAGAGGAGGAGAATGCATTGGTAAAGGTCACTGCGAATGACCCAACAAAGGCCAAAGCTTATTAAATAGCAGAACACCATACAGAGTCAGGCTGAGGGTGGGCATCATTTTGTAGAAGAACTTGACGCAATATGAAATTCTGAGAGTTTTCAGAAAATGAACCTCCTGTACAGCGTCCTCACTGCTGACTGAACATCACTGTCTGAAAACAGTTCAGCGGTTCTCGTTCCCACGCTGTGAAAAACCCGCTCACGAAGCCGCCAAGAGGGTCTATCAAATGGATATGAACCATCTTTTCCTGTATGCTTCTGTCTGTGTGTGTGTGTGTGTGTGTGTGTGTGTGTGTGTGTGTGTGTGTGTGTGTGTGTGTGTGTGTGTGTTTGTTTGTGTGTGTGTGTGTGTTGGTTCTGTGGTTCGAAAGCAAGCAAGAGACAACCATTTAAACGTTTCTCTCCCAAGTCTCTTCTCTCAGACTCCTCTGTCTGGGGTGAATCTGGTTCGGGTTGCCATGGCAACTCCAGGCAAGTTACCCTCTCTGCCCACAATACATTTGTGCACACACACACACACAAACACACACATTCCATACTCGACACACTTTGTATTCACCTGCTCCCTCTCTTCTGGTCATTCCAGACAGTCCGTTTGTGTGTGTGTGTGTGTGTGTGTGTGTGTGTGTGTGTGTGTGTGTGTGTGTGTGTTGGGGGTGGTATCAGTCTGTCCCGTGACTTTGGGGGCACGCCCCATCACAAGACCTGCAGTAGAAGTGCCAAGAGCACCCTGAACACTCATTTCACACTCTATCCCCCTAAAATATACACCTGTAATACCTCCCTCTTCTTCCTTCTGCTCTTCAAAAGCCTCAATGCTGTTACACCTTCCAGACCACAAGGGAACGAGTGAGAAAGAGGGAAAGAGAGATGGAGTGAAAGACCAAATGAAGAAAAAAGAAAGGCGTCACAATAGGGTCATACGTTTTGAGAATCTATAACCAAAAAATTGCATTTTGTAAATGAGAGGACTGTCGTATTGAGCACACACACACACACACACACACACACACACACACACACACACACACACACACACACACACACACACTTACTATTGCACCTTGCTTTACTATAACAATGGACCAGCTTCACACTTTAACTTCACAGAACAGGAACAAACACAACCTACATTTACTGTCATATTTATCACCAACCGAGCTTCAGATGACATGTTTAAGGCATCATTATCCAGCCTGATGAATTATCGGTGTCCATCTCTGTGCGTGGGTACTTTAAAACTTTGTCCTGAATCAGGTGGCAGGTTATCAGTTATCGTTTGGAAGTGGATCTGAAGCTCAGGTGATAATACATGTGATCGTTTCTTCTGCATATCGTTCCTGCTCTGTGAAGTTGGTCCATTGTTACTGTAAAGCGAGCGGCTGAACATGGAGGTCGTCCCAACAAAACCACTACAAAAAACGGACATTGGATGAGTGAAGGTTCTCCTGCAGCTCATGACTGACTCGGGACAAGAACTCCACAGCGAGACATTTGTCGAACTGAAAGTGAGCCTGAGAGATGTGTAGCTGAGATATCGCCTGAACATTAAATGCAAAATAAATGTCAATATCAAAATAGTCAGTCCTCACTTCATTTCTTGGTTTTGACACCACAGAAAAGAGTCAATGAAGAGAGAAAGAGGAGAAAAAAAAAAAGAGTGAGAGCTGGAGGGACGAAGGGAGCAACACCAAGAGAAAAAGACAAAGCGAGAAAGAAAGAAAGAAGTGAAAGACAGGAGGAGGGGAAACAAGAGCTAGCCTAAGAGAAAAGGTGGGAGGAAACAATGAAAAAAAATTGAGAGAGTGCCTTAGAGACAGACAAAGAGCGAGAGACAGACCAAAAGAATGAGAGCGAGAGAAAGAGAGAGAGACAGACTCTATTCAGGCACATAAGCAGATTCCCAAGGTTAATTCCATTTGTTATGCTCCGGATTAAATTCCATTGTTTTTATGAGGGAATAAGGAGTGATGTTCATCTAATAAGATTCATTTTATACAAGGCTACATCAGGACAACACACACACACACACACAGGATACATGGAAGTCTTTATACTTCCCCTCACTACTTACACATTCACACCCACACGCGCACACAGATTTGGCAGCTGCTCTTGGTCACAACAGCATGACCCGCTCTATTGAGGAGGAATTTTCCCTAAAACATTGAGGAATTCTACAGATTCCCAACATGCGAGTAATCCCAGCCCACATGAGGAGGGCAACTAGAGGACACCGGGGGGGGCTGAAAACTTCACAGACTGCACAACACTGCATTTACCATGTCCAAATGACACCCCTTTTAATGAGTGCATTCAGCTACTTTAAGCTACATGCATTATTGCTGACACAGATGTGCAAATGCACATACACACAGCTTGTCTATTCCCTGTACAGAAGTATTGCCACTAGAATGTGACTCTGTAGCAGATAAACATGAACCTATTGTCACTGTCCCTAAAGCCGGTGTGAGCTAGAAGGGTACAAACTTCCTAAAGACTGCATCAAACTCTTTTGGCGAACGGCTTAAAAATGAGATCATATCATTTTTAATGCTATAAAAGCATCTCAATATACATCACGTATAGAAAGTAACTTGTTGAGATTAGCTATATGAACTACAGTTAGATGATCGCTGCCCGAGTCAGACTGAAATTAGGGTCAAAGTTACAAGCATTTATATTCAAGCTAGTAAGAGCGAGCAATATCCCGACAGTCAAAAATCGTTCTCACAATCTTTCACTCAGAGAGACACTCACACAGAGTGCTTTATTAAGATTATTATTATTTTATTAAGATTGTTATTGCTATTATTTTTATCACTATATGGCTCTGTTATTTATTATTTTCTTTCTCAAATTCCATTTCCCAACTTTATTTTTGTTTCTTTATCCCACTAATTGGATTTCCTGAAGTTTCTTTTTGTTTTCTTTAAAGCAAACATGCACCATCATACAGCCATATAAATGGTGAAAATACCGATATCTGACTATCGCAATATATTGCAGATCAACTAAATCATGCAGCACTTCTCCTGTCCTCACAGTTGCTTTACAATCACAGTTGGCACGCAACCAGCAGACACTGGAAAGAAGCGGCAGCCCACCTCGGGGGGTGGGGGTGGGGACCAAACACCTCAACACTGGGAACCACCAAGCCACCATTAGACGGTCAGTATTTGTTTGTAACGCAGCAGGATGGACTTTTAAAGTAAGTAAGTAAAGCATGATGATTGGTGCTGCTAATTCCCATATATTTTAATGGCAATACAGCCCATATTCAATCAGACTTTTCTCCTCCATACCATCTTTCCAGCTCTACTCTTCAATGTCAGCAGTCAATTAACCCTGTGCTAAAACTGGCAGCATGTTTGTTTCTCCTCAAAATCGGTTTTTATGCTTTATATGAAGCATTATGTTATTCTGTGATATTGTAAGAAGGTGGGATTATTAATTCCTAAGTGATTGACACCCTTGACTGGAACAGACCCAGTTCTATTCAGTGTGGGTGGTCTCAGACCCAGTTGTCTAAAGGGGGAGGCGGGACTAAATAAACGAGTCAAGTTTGGCTCCACCTCTGGTCTCTACTGCGCAGACTCTGGTTTGCCAACATGGAGGACGATTTTGGCTTCATTTTAAAGAATAGAAGGGAATGAAACCACGTCATCCATCTTTTACAGTCACGAGTCCTGAACACTGTGCTTCTGTGTGCGTACAGACTAATCCAGCTATTCACATAATTCAATAAAAACATACATTTTACTCTTTAATCAGGTAAAAAAAACAACAACTATATTTTGGAGCACTGCTGTGAGGATTTGATTGCATTCAATGGTGAGAGTTAGTCAGGTCAAGGTATTGGATGACCACCACCCCACCTTATCCCGGACTTATAATATAGTGAGCAATAAAGTGGTCTCCACAGCCTACACCCGGCATACAGATATTTGTGTTCATCTGCTTCAGAGAGTCCTATTGCATTGGCAGTACTTCTCTACGGGGACTAAACAAGCTGTGTGTGCATTTGAACACGTGTTTCACTACTGCAGCTGAATCCATTCATTGGGTGTCCACAAACATTTGGACAGTGTATATTTATATAATCAAAACACTAGCATTGTGTAATGTTTTAATATAGCGCAGGTCAATCACTGATAAAGCCATGGAAGCAAATCACACACTTAAAACGGCACTCTATCATTTCCCGCTTCCCCGGGTCAAGGTTAACTTTATCACGGGTTGATTATTAACCAGGCTGTTGATTTGTTTGGGTGTGTGTTCATGTGCCGCCGTGTTCACCCAGAAGGCCGTGACTGAAGGAGCCAAAAAAGGAACGTCTGTGCCCAAAACCTCTACATCAAAGGTCCCAAAACTGACCAAGCAGATTTAAAATAATGACCAACCATAACCTTATGACCACCTTCCTGTTTCTATGAGTGGATCAGACACAACACCGTGTCCACTTTAGTAGACCCTCTGGCCCAATTCCTCCAAAGTCAGAGATGAAGCTCATCTGTTTCTGCAGAGTCTGTGTTAGTCCTTCATCAGTGCTCACGGGATGATGCTGGTGGAGCTCAAACTAACACCACCATCACATCACTGTCATCGCAGGGCTGAGAATGACCATAATACCTGCTCTGTGGTGGTCCTATGGGCTCCTGACCATTAAAGATCAGGGTGAAAGGAGCCTAACAAAGCATGCAGATACAGCTGGACTACAGACTGTAATTATAGAACTACAAAGTGCTCCTGCACGGTAGGAAGAGCTGAGGAGGTGGACAGCGAGTGCTGCATACAACACTAGAGGAACTGCTTCTTCTCTCTCATCTTGCTGAAGAACAATTTTAGCACCTTTATGAAAACCCCCTGACCGACTGGTCATCCTGGCCAAAAGCGGGTAAAGCAGGGAGTGCATGTCAAGGGCTCAAGATGCAAAGAGGAAACACATTTCCAGCTCCAGGACCAATTAAAAAAAAACATCCTGTGCACTGTAATCGCAAATGCTTCCCGAGACCACACTCTCCCTCCGTCTGTACGCACACACTGACACACGTCTGAGGACGAGATGCTGCCCGGCGTCAATAAATCTGACAAACCAAGTTCTGTCCTTTATGGATGTGAAAAGAGGCTGAAATGTTTATGCACAAACGTTTATGCAACACTAATACACTGAACTTTGCACTAACAAATCACAGTTCACAGAAATCGAGTTCAGGTCTTCATAGTTTGATGGGGCGACATGATTATATTTAAGATGTAAAAGTGTAAAAAAATTAGGCAAAACTATTTTCTAAGCAAATCATGGATCAGTCGCAAGCTTACAAGCTCACAGGTTCTGCAGTTCCGTTCTGCCTGTCCTGTGCGCTTCACAACTGCAGGTTACGCTGACGTTTTAAGGTCCATGACTATTCAGTCCTCTTTGATTGGATGTGGACAAGTACGCTGAGCAAAATGTTGAATCAAACGAATCAAAACTGGACCCATTCTTATTTTTAATGTATTATTCTGTACCAAATTTTTTTTTATATCCGTACCAAAAAATGAAATACTGGGAAAAATATTGCGCCCGCAAAAATTCCGACATTCCAATATTTTGTGCTTCATAACCCACTCCTACTCCAGCAGCCTTTAACATTAATCACCTCTATGAAGATGAAGTTAATCACTGACCTTTTTCCTGCACTCAGAAAGAATAAGACGACTTATTACAGAAGCCAATGAATCATCTGCCCTTTTGCTTCCATAATTATAACTGTGTCTCGAGTCAATGGGTTTTCTGGTCTTTTCCCCCCAAAAAAAGAAAAGAAAAGAAAGAAATGACTGTTCGTGGTTATCATAAGCGAATGATATGCTACGGATTATATTCTGATTGGGATGATGCAACAGTCCTTCATTTGGGTTCATTTCGTTCAATCAAAGAATGCCTTCCTTAACTGCATTACTTTAATATGGGCATTACTTTGATGTGTGCACCTAAAAAATGGGGGTAAAATGATCCATAAATTTCTGTCTGGTTTAATTCTTTAAAAAAAAGAGCATGAATAGGTCATTTGTGTGGTAATGGGTCATCAGAAGGTCTCCAAAGTCTCTAACTGGCTCAGCAAGCTGCACTGGATTGAGTTTTTTTAACACGAGTGCAACTGTCCTACGTTAATTCTAAAAAATAAATTGCATTGTGTGTTTTTAATACGCTGTACGTCACCGTTTCTCTGAAGCATATCGAGATACAGGCTTTTTTTTTAAGTCCACATCGAGGACAAAACTGAAGATGAAACCAAATTTTACAAGTGAGTTCCACACAGAAACCCCAGAATTGCTGTGGTAATGCTAGTATCCTTCTCCTCCTCTTTCTATCTGTCTGTCTTTCTATCTGTCTGTCTTTCTATCTGTCTGTCTTTCTATCTGTCTGTCTATCTTATTTCCAGTCTTGAAAATCAGGTGGGTCAGTGAGGATGGTGTGATGGCACGACTGCCTTTTCAAAATGAACGAAAAGAAAAAGAAAAGGAGGGAGATTTTATTGCTTTCCCCTGCTGTACTGAGTTCGTAGCACACCATGAGGTCCCAACCATGGTATCAACCCGAGTCATGACTTCTGTGCATCATTATCCTCCGTGCAAAAGAGAAAACACGCGTTTTTAGTCGGAGTTGGAAGAAAATAAACATTTGGGTTGGATTGTGTCTATTCCTTTAAATCTCTTTCCCCTGGAATCTGTAAAAACTCGAATAGCTGCATGTTGCAATGAGTATTGGAATGGTTTTGTATCTCTCCTCCTGTAGCTCAACCCCTCCCCTCTTCCCTGGGTGCGGCGGTCAAATCTGCTGGATAGGTCCTGCTTTCTGTGACACTCCAGATGGATCACTGTACATCTTCCTGAGCCAAACACACGTGCTCGTGCACACGGACACATGCGCACGTCCACCAGGACTCGCATTCCCATCCGGAAAAGCTCTGGAACCCTGAATGTGTGTGCATTCACTTACTGAATTTGCTCAAAGGGTGTAAAAGTCTGAAGACGCAGTCTCACTAGCTTTTTGCTGGAGATATGTTGATGGAAATTTCAATGGAATGTGCAGTTTTGTGACATCCAGAGTGAATCCTTCATCAAAAGAGCCACTGGTTTGACCAAAGTGGAGGAAACACTCATTTTAGCAGTGCCTGAACAAAACCCCACTGAAAAAAGAAGTCATTTTCAGTAATTAGGTTCAACTTAGTTTAGTGTTTTGGACTCACAGGTGGCATCTAAGTCCCACCATCAGGAGATCACGTGTTTAAGCCTCGGTGATGCTACAACCATCCATGTTCAAGACTCTCAAAGCACATAACAGTCCTCGTGCTCTCTGGGTGGACACAATGACCCTCCCTTTGCCCCTCATTTAGTTTGATGCTACTTTGCATAGGCCTCTGTTAGCTGTTGTAACTCAACTGAAGTGAGTGTTCTCCTCCAAGAATGTTGAGCTGTTCAATGATATCGCATTGCTCATGGGTGGGAATTGGAACTCAACACATGCAAGTCACAAATCATGCAATCAAGACTGCAGAACATTGGGTCTTATTCACTAGAAATCTATCTTGAGGAAAGAAAAAAAAAAAAAAAAAAGATGTTGACATCCACCAATACAGCTGCAAAGAGATGATGACTGCTTCTTTCTCATGCTTTGTTTCCCCCCATTCTGTTCCACAATAAAAAAAAATAAAAAAAACATTACAACAACATATATTGAAACAAAAATATTGCAATGTCAGCTAAATTGGATGCATCATAAGAACATAAGTGAACAATTCTGTGATATAAAAACGCAATGAAGCTGGACTTTCTCAAGAAAATTCAGACATTAGAATTTTGAATTGTCCATCCATCCATCCATCCATCCATCCATCCATCCATCCATCCATCCCACATTAAAAAGTAAATGGCATAATAATGAGCTCAGTATACCGAAGACTGGAGTAAATTAAATAAGCAGATATAATCTGCACATAAAATGGAAAATAAAAAACGTGACATTGCACTTCCTGCAATGTGACAATTGCACATCTACATTGTAATAATGATGCTGAAACAATATATTGGTGAGAATGAATGAGACCCAATGTCCTTCCATACCAAGAGTGAAGGCTTTCTGACCTAGCTGAGGGTATTCGCCTGTTTATAGAAGGTGGTAATATATAGTATATATTACACGGTGTGTTCAGCTTTTAAAATCTGTGTATCTATTTTAAACTTACACCAAAGTCCAAAACAATGCATGCTGTTATTTATATTATTAAAGGTAAATTGAATTGCTGCTACAAATACCATTTTATAAACTATCATAACATAGATCTATATCAGTGTCTATATCCAGTCCAAATATCTCTCACATTTTGCTTTCTCTCTCTTTTATAAGACCCATGTTTCCACTGTTTTCTGATATGGGACTTGCTGCACAACACGCAGTCAATCAAATAATGTTCAAACTCGCATAAGAAAGTGATATTCATTCAAAATTCAAAATTGCTTTATGGAGCGAGGAGAACCTTACAGCAGGACAACCATTTCTGCAGCAATCCACCAATCAGGCATGTATGTTAGACTGGCCAGACGGAAACCAATCCTCAGTAAGAGACACAAGACAGCCAAAGACAACCTAAAGCAGGGGTGTCCAATCTGATCCACAAAGGGCCGGTGTGGCTGCAGGTTTTCATTCTAAACCACTGGCTGGAATGAAAACCCTTTGTGAATAAGATTGGACACCCCTGCCCTAAAGAATCTCACACCATGAGAAACTTTTTGGACTGAATGCCAAGCATCATGTCTGGAGGAAACCAGACACTTCTCACCACCTTGCCAATACCATTCCTACAGTGAAGCACGGTGGTGGCAGTATCATGCTGTGAATACTTCTGCATGTAATATTTTGGTTTTTTTATTTATTTTTATTTTATGTTCATTGTTATAATGCTAACCTATAACATCACTTTACATTCACATCCATCCTCTCTCTGCTTTCAGCATTTGGGCCTACAGAGCCTGTTCGCATCAGCCTCTCCTTCTTATCCCCCTGTAGTGCCAACATATGTTCATGAACAGTCCACGCATTTCGAAAGGGTTGGCAGGATAAACACTGGTATCAGCTGCCAAATGAACTATTTCACTACAGGTAAACAAAGCAGGTAAGTATTATACATTTAGATCCATTCAGCAGCTTATAAGTGCTGAGAGCTAAACGAGGAATAAAATTATTAATGTTATTGTTTATCATGTTATCTGCTGTGAGATTTACTGGATTATTCTACTGGTTAATCCAGATCGTTTTCTGTTTTTTAAACAGAAATACCGTTATGTGCATTAGCCAAACCCAGAGAATTCCAATAATTCCCCAAAACACTCGTCTGCAACAGCTGAGTTGGTCACGTGCTCGCAGTACTTGGTCAACATGTGTGTGATTTATTAGAGCAGGGAGAAAAGGGTGATTTAAAACTCAGCCTGCTTGATTTGGTCGCACTGGAAGCGAGAGCTGTAACTACAGAACTGATTACTGAAGAGATCAAGACTGCAGAACCAAATATACCATATCATTTCACACACACACACACACACACACACACACACACACACACACACACACACACACACACCCACACACACACACACACACACACACACACACACACACACACACACACTTCCTCTTTTTATTGTTTAATGGGTCTGCTGTAATTTTCCCTTTGCTGCAAAAGTCTGAGCCATCCAGAAACGTTTTTACACTGCAAACAAACCAGACATGGTTCCATTTGATCTGGACCAAATTTATATCCTATGGACATTTGGGACACTGCTCATTATTTCTTCTGAAATCAAGGATGTTAAAGAGAGTTCCTCTGGGGCATTGCTGTGAGGATTTGTTTGCATTCAGGATGTGTTATAGGGCCCCTTAGGATCACAACCACCCCAAATTTTACCCAAAAGTACTAGATGGAGCACCATTATTCCAAGGAACACAGGTCCACTGCTCCACAGCTCAACGCTGGGGGGGCCTCATACCCCTCTAGCCCACACCTGGAATAAGT
The DNA here is from genome assembly GCA_034509495.1 of Acestrorhynchus altus. Taxonomy (NCBI): domain Eukaryota; kingdom Metazoa; phylum Chordata; class Actinopteri; order Characiformes; family Acestrorhynchidae; genus Acestrorhynchus; species Acestrorhynchus altus. The sequence goes on from CM067520.1 coordinate 19,829,542, forward strand.
CATGGTGTCATGAGGTACACATGTATCTGCTCCAGAGAGTCCTATTCTATTGGCAGGGTTCTCTGGAGCAGAAAAACGTGTACTCCGTGGCAGAAGACAATTCCAGGTGTGGGCTGGAGGGGTACACAGACCCCCAGCAACTGTGTTCTTGGGAATTATGGTCTCCATCTAACATATTTGGGATGAGTTGGGAAGCTGGGGATGAGGTGCAGTGGGGAAATGATCGATAGATCAGTGGACAGAAGAACCTTAGGTGAACCCTTTGGGAGGGTTCCCTCAGGGAAATTAAGAGCTACTGGAGAGGCAGCCGTCTCACACACTTCATGAGCTTTAAGCCAAACTGATCAACATTAAATATCATCTTCCATGTAACGAATATAAAATGACAGTTTACCGTTTTAAATGAATTGTGATGAATGAGCTTTTTAATGATATTGTGCAGAGCAAAAAAAAAAATCCCTGGTCCATCAACCCTGGCTTATTTCCACAATAGAAGTCTGCTGAAGAAATGGAAAATATGCACCAAAATAAAGCAAACAGCCTCACAGAAACAGCCCTAATCCACTAGGAAACGCTCAAAACCTCAGACAAGTGGATCTGAAGTATCTAATCTTACATAACCCGACATAGATCATCAGCAAGACGCCGCATTTCTGTTTATAATGGTATGAGCAGGCCTAATAACGCTGATGCAAATATACAAAGAACGGCACCATTTACAAACTAAACCCTTAGGCTAAGTGCAACAGTCTGTCCTTAGTAGTGTTAAGGACGAGACAGATTATGAGCAACTCAAAGAGTGAAGTTCTTGGCCGACCTCGACACAAATGTTTAAATAAGAAACGACTCCAAAAGTAATCTCTCACTCATTTCACAGCAGGAGAGACAGACTGATATAAACCCAGGGAAGGTTATCCTGCAGTGAAACAACCTTCGCTTGTTAGTTTTAATACTGAGCCAAATTAATATTACAGATTCATCAGGGAGACATTCTGGTGCCAGATTGGATCTCATAACACATCCATGGAATGGTGAGGTCTGTCCCATTATTAGACGGTCTCTAGATCTGCACTTGGTCCAGACCAAGGTTCACGTTTTCTTGCATTCTAAGAAACTGGTTTGATTAGGTTTCACATCGCAATTTGTGCGAGCACACTATGACATGTCTGGTCATCACCTACACCTGTACTGGACATTGATTAGTAGAGGGCCGTGCACACATTATGACCATCATCTTGTTTCTACACTCACTGTCCATTTTATCGGCTCCTCTCATCATACAAGAGCACATTGTAGTTCTAAAATCACAGACTCTAGTCCATCCGTTTCTCTGCATACTCTGTTCACTTCCTTTCACCCTGACCTTCAATGGTCAGGTCCCCACAGGACCCCCATACAGCAGGTAGGTGTTGTTGGCAGGTCGTTCTCAGCACTGCAGTGCTGCTGGAGTGTTTAAACCCCAGTGCCGCTGCTGGTCTGGGAACAGCCCACCAAGCAGAAATGTCCAGTCGACAGCGTCCTGGGAGCCCTGATGAAGGACTAGAGGATGAGCTTCTCTCTGACTTTATGTCTACAAGGTTGAGCAACTAGGGAGGAGACCTTAATAAGGTGGACAGTGAGTGGACAGTGCTCCTCTTTGCTTCCAGTGCTAAAGGCTGCACTGTAAACTCTACGAAGGCAAGGTGGGTCTACCAAGAGCAGCCAAATCTGACTCTGCTTTCGGTCACTACTGCACTGACTCGGAGAATTCTGGGTTCTGCTTTCCATCTTTCTCATCTTTCCTTGTACTTTTTCTTTATTGTTTAACGAGTGGCAACCTTCCTCAGCTTCCTGTTTTCATATTTACAGTCTTCTGCAGAGTCCAGAAGCTCCAGATAAGGTAGGTCTTACACATCCTTCAAAGGTGATGCCATGGAAGAGGGACCACTTTTAGTTCTATAAAGAACCAACACGTCAGAGAGATGTGAGTGCACAAAGAACATTCAGTTCACCAATTTCAAAAGGTCCTTCACACTCATATCTCTACTATTTCAGGGAATTTAAGGAACCAAAAGCATCTACAGCATCACTCAAAAACAAGTGAAGCACATTAGAGAGCAAACACACATCCACACACACTTTGTGCAAATGGTCCCGCAAGAGGCATGCTAAGATATTTCATTGGCAAAGATATGCAGATCCACCCAACACACACACACACACACACACACACATTAACAATTCTAAAACAATACTGTACATTCTTACTCAAACATTCTCTCAAAAGCCCGAGAGTCCACTTTCAGCAGCTGCAACAAATCTCACTCGCGCTTGCTCTCACTCACGCTCTCGCTCACACACAGGTGGAAGTATGCAGGTCACAAAACAGCTATGAAATATTATTGCACATATCCACTGGCGTAAAGCCCCCAGGCTCATTGTCAACAGCTGCATAAAGTCATTTCTGGACAATATCCCCCCTCAAACACACACACACACACACACACACACACACGCACACACACACACTCTCTCTGACCTGCAGCCATGTGGATGAGGACATTCTGGTTTGGGCGCAGGTGTCCAAAGTCGAACAGCATCATGTAGGCGGTGATGTAGTTGACTGGCAGCGCTGCCGCCTCCTCAAAGCTCATCCCGTCTGGCATGAGGAAGGTGTGTGTGGCTGCCACCACGACCACTTCCTGCCACAGGCCACTGCGGTTTAGAACCATCACCTTATCACCCACCTGGAGGACAAGCAAAATCATGGTTTGGAAACATTCAGGAAAAATCAACAGCTGCCATCCTGACATCTGTGGAACAAGACGTGTGATGTTTCTGCTGAAGCTACACTCCAGAGCAGCTGACTGATCCATCCATGTTCCCATAGTCCCATGTTCCAAAGACCCCATTCAACCCCATAATGACACCTGGTAGCCCACTGCTAATAACGCTGAACTGCCCGTGTGAAGCCCACGGAGCTGGATTATGTAACTGCAGTTAATTGAAACTCACAGGTTTAAAGCAACAAGATTGAATTTCGATTTTATCAACAATTTCTGATTAGATTGAAACTTTCATTTTGGTTTTAATGGTTTAAGAACTGTTTGCATTTTAAATCATCGGAAATCAAAAGGTGACTCTTCAAGTTAACAGTTTCCTGGGATGTAAATGAAACGTCTTGACATGCTTTAGTCAAAATACCACAAGCATCCATCATAAACAGCCCACGTTTCACTCAGTTCTCCTCAGAACAGCCAGTTTCAGTGTCCTTCCCTATGACGTGTCTCATTGGCTACTTGGTAACATTTACTTCAACTTGAGTTCACATTTCTGTAGGTTTCCTGTTTCCAGTTAATCAAATGAGGAACGAGATGCACTTATTGCAAGTTTGCATTTATTGTTCCACTCTATTTTTAGCTGTGTTTTAGCTCTATTATGACCTGTGGTTAAAAAATATCTGCCTGCTTTGGCTATTTTTTGAAACTTTTCACAAAAGTGGTAAAATACTGCTGTGTAAATCCAGACCCAGTTTGCATATTGAATATTAATATTGCATATTAAAATAACAATCAGTTCAATTAACTGAGCAGCTCATTAGTCTCTGGTTTTGTCTCAAGCACTGACCAAGCATTTTGTAAATGAGGTCACATTCACACACACAAACCGTCCGGTGACTCATCCAACTGCCCGCTTAAAAACTCTTAAAAAAAAGTCTTATTTCACACAAACGTATCTATAGAAGCACTAAAATTTACTTTCAAATATGAATATTTACTACTTTGAACAGTAAACAAGGCAGTCCTGCTTATTAACGTCTAAAACCTCAACAGTGCTTTTTGAGTATCTTGAGGAATTTGAGCTTGAAGCATTGTGGTTTGAGCCTCAGTGCAGCGGTTTCAGATCCAGACGGTGTGAAAGCCAGCAACTGGCAAAACCACAGTCAGGGAGTTGATTTCCGATAAACACACAACGGACGAGTCGAATGGTTGTGCAGAGCTGATCTGTGGCTTTCGTGTTGAAGGTGCTGCTTTAGACTTGAGCAAGTCTGGGTTATTTTAAGTACTGGGTTTCTAACAGCAGTGGGACATAACCATACACACACACACACACACACACACACACACGACAGGAAAACCAATCCGGAAAACCTCCACAACTTCCTCTGGAATCAGGAGACACAGGAAACACAATTGAGTGCACGCACACACACAGGGAAGGCCTGCTTTTGCTCTGCGATTATGATGTGCATTTCTAACCTCACCACTGTCGATTCAGAGAAAAGGCTCATCTCTAAATGCACATTTTGGAAAACCAAAATCCATAACTTCCTCTCATTCTCCCTCTCTTATTACCCCCTGCCTCTGTCCTCCTTCCCTTTCTAACAGGAGGAGTTCTTCGCATCAGGGGAGCAGCCAGAATCTTCAGCCTCAATAAGCATGAGACAAGACGACATGCGTGTGCGCACACACACACACACACACACACACACACACACACACACACACACACATACAAAATGGCAGATGGACTTACACACACACACACACAACAAACAGTGACCTGTATGTCTACTTTTACATACACACACACACGTACCCCATCATAACTCTTCAAAAAATATCCAGAGAGGCACATAAAGGCGCACACACACACACACACACAGTAATAGGCACAAGGGAGACATGAGCATAGCTGTCTATTGAGTCCAATTAGAGAGCGATTCTATCTGAAGCCCCCCCCCTTCCCTGTCATTTCAAACTATTCCCAGTTCACTCCGTCCCTGCCCCAATTCTTGTCTTCTCATCGTTTGCCTTATTCTCTCTCCCTCCCACTCCTCCCTCCTCCTCTCCCTCCCCCTCTCGATCCTGTCGCTCCCACAGTCTCTCTTCCTTCCCTACACTGTTCTCCTTCTCTCTCTTAATTGGCGGCATTGTACAGCATAGATCAATAGACGTGGGTGCCTCAACCCCACCACTATCATGACTCACTCTGCACAGCCTTACAAACACATACACACACACACACACACACACACACACACACACACACACTTTCTGCTTTTCAGTACTAAAAGCATATGCCACATTTAAATGATGATCCCTGCATTACACACACACAGCCACACTCAACACAAACATATATAAACATCAACGTCAGGCGAATTGCTGACTAACTAATGAATGACAGTAAGTAACAGTGAGTAATCAGCTTCAGTCGATTCATCATGGCTGCAGCAATATAAAGCAACATTACAGAGCAAGTGTGCGTTATAATTACAGCTTCAAAAGCACCATGATGCTCCAGGGGGAGAATGGCAGCTCTCCAGGCCAGAACACTGCCATATCCTGTGTGCAAAATACTTTAAAATTACTCTGCTGCCCCAGTAGAGTCCAGAAATGCATGTGTACAGCTATCCATAAAGGGGTTAATATTCACTGACGTGGAGTAAAAATTGTGAATTACACTCCTTACATGTAGGGGGAGCCCATGAGCAAATACCAATTCCTGTATAATGCTGCTTTACGAGTAATATGTGATGGTGATGAACAGTCATGGTCTGAACATCACTGTGGGAACCGTATTGGATTGAGGGGTTTTGCCATGTTGTCTGTCCCCACCCTGTCTCAGAGAGAAAGGCTGACACATATTCGAGCTTCTTGACGTTGTTTATCTGTTCTGTTTCTTGAAAACAGGATTCCGGACATTCTGGCAGTTTTCCATCTTATTCAACTCGTGAGATCATGATGGATTCGATAAGGATGGTGTGTGAGGTGTGTATGCACTACAGGCTACACCCCTAGTCACTAACCTCACCCAAGATTAAAGTTAATTCTGAAAACCCCTACAGATGGAGGGGGTACACCCGGAGTGGGCAACAGAGACTCCACTACTACAGCAGTGTGACGCTTCAGTTCAGGTGAGCTGCTCACCTTCACGCCCGTGCGACAGTTTACGTTACAATGACATTAATAAGACACCACCTAAGCACTGCATAACTGGGCCGTTGATCCTTACAGATCAAAGGTGCTTTTCGACATGACTCAGTTAAGGTTCATTACACACCACTGCAGCTCCACTAAGCTGTACTAATTCCACATCAGCTCCACCCAACTGCCACGTTAAATCTTTATTTATAAGAGATACAGCGTAAATGGTCGTATAAATGGCTGATCTATTGTATTTCTGCAGTTAGTGGTGTTGGTTAGTTCTGCTGGGTTCTGACCAACACTGGGCTGATGTCAGAGCCAGAGCAGAGTTTTTACTCTGCGTCCCCAGGAGGCAGAATTCGTTTTCATACATTTTACAGCAGCTTGGGCTGAATTTGAGTCACATATAGTCAAAACTGACAGACGGCATATTTTCAGAAGGTGCAGCAAAATCCAACCTGGTGTGCATGAACCCTCAGAAGCTTTCTGCAATCTTCATTTCTGGTAGGACAATGCACACGTCCCTGGACCAAAAAAATTTAATTCTGGTTTGTTTCATGTTGGATTACAAGCTACAAATGTCCATGTAGGCCTTGAATAAATGGTGTGAAAGCGGCTGTTGGGGATTCCAGCTTACCACTGACCTCAAATATCTAGGAGTTAACTTCATCTACTGGAAAAGGCAAGTTTAGTAGTTAGGCTTTTAAATAACTTGGGGTGGAAATTTGCGTGTATGCATCCTGACAACTCACAGTACAGACATTGCAGTTCAACAAATGGAGATGTATGCAGAACACGCTACAGACCTGTGCCTAAGATCGAGGAGTTCCACTTGGAAAGCTTAAGCTATGAGCTGTTAGCAAATTAGAAACATGCCATTTTAAGCTTAACTGAAACTGATTAGCGTCTGACTATGGCCAGTGCAAATTCCATACAGGAGCTAGAAAACTTCACCTTCCCAGCAATGGAGAGCAAGTGGTGGATCAGACAAGGACCAGGGGAATGTTACGGGACATGGGACAGTCTCATGCATTTACGGGGCATCATTACATTTTTCTCATTGCACCAAACTCATACTGAACCATGACGTCCAAACCACGGAGGGAACTGAACTGCGACTGTTGTGTACTGTTACACCCCTAACAGTGACAGAAACAAGAAATCAAGCCAAGACCATATCGAAGAACTGATTGAGAAGCAGAGCGAACGAAAGGAAGACAGACAGAGAAAAATAGAGACAGACAGACAGACAGGAGAGAGAAAGCAGGAGGAAATTCCATCCTGGTAGTGTGGGCTGGGGAAAGATAATTGAGAACAGATGTGACTGATCCCTGTAGCAGGGCTGTCTGATAAACGCAGCCACATACGTTCATGTGTAGAATGAATTATTCATATTAAACAGCTGATAAAGAAATAATCAGATCAGTTACAGAATAATTCCTCCTTTCTTAAGCCATGTGAGGTGATGTCAAAGATAGCATTCATTCAATAATTTTATTAGCCACTGGAGGGTGAGAGAGAGAGAGAGAGAGAGAGAGAGAGAGAGAACGACAGTGGCAGTTTCTCTTCCTCTCCTTATAAACTGGGGTATTATACTAAAGTCAGCATCAGCAAATTCCAAAGTGCTCATGTTTACCAGTCATTCCAGCCAGTATGAGCAGTGTGTGAGGCAGGGAGAAGCCCTGTGAAATGCATTTGTCCACAGCTCGCTGTCTGACAGACAGGACTGGGTGTTCGACCTTTTAATCTAATTTCAACAATAAACGAGTCAAAAGGAAAGTTCGACAGACATCCCTTTGCTCAGCTGCTGAGACAACGCCTTACTATTCTCCCTCTCGCTCTATCTTTGCTCTCACTCAGTGTCACACACACACACACACACACACACACACACACAGACTGAACCCCAAATGATTATTTAATAAACATTCTCACAGTAAAGCTACAAAATCTAGCTGAAAGTCTACTCTTGACAGTAGAAATAGTTCCACAAACATAGCAGGATAAAGTCTTGATTTTAGCAGAAACAATGAATGAACAGGCATCACAATACTTTAATCTATATATCTCTGAAATGGAGAGAGAGAGAGAGAGACTGAGAGACTGAGAGAGAGAGAGAGAGAGAGAGAGAGAGAGAGAGAGAGACAGAGAGAGAGAGAGAGCACAAGAGAGGGACAGAGAAAGAGAAAGTCAGACAGAGAGACAGAGTGAGAGACAGTCAGACATAGACAGAGAGACAGAGAGTGAGAGGGACAAAAAAAAAAAAAAAAGAGTCAGACACAGAGGCAGAGAAAAAGAGACCCAGACACACAGAGAGGCAGACACAAAGAGACAGACAGTCAGACAGACAGAGAATGACAGACAGAAAGAGACTGAGACAGAGAGAGGGACAAAGAAAGAGAAAGTCAGATACAGAGAGACAGACAGAGAATGACAGACAGAAAGTGACAGGCTGAGAGAGAGAGAGAGAGAGAGAGAGAGAGAGAGAGAGAGAGAGAGAGAGAGAGAAAGTGACAGAGAATGACAGACAGAGAGAGAGGCAGAAAGAGAGACTATGGAGCCCTTTGAGTTTCAGCATCATCTTCTTATCAGACACTTCTACCAAGAGATGCTTTCATCCAGCAGCCATCGGAGCGCGTTGCCATAGGGCGTCGCCATGGATACCATCACGCATGACTCATCGATTTGTTCCTATGGAAGCGACAAGATGCCACGTGACCAGACACCGCCGCCTGTGCGCCCGCGCGCGCGCACACACACGTAGTGTGTGCTGGTGCAGATGGGCGTGGCCGCTGAAGAAAAGTTATACAAATAAAGGACGGTATGACAAAAGGCGCGCGCACATTAGCATAGCTCGCGCCTCGCCCTTTTTCTGCGCGTCGTGAACGAAAGTGTCGCTGCACCTACCAGCAGCACCTCCTCCACCACCACCACCACACACACACACACTGTAAAGTACCCCACCCTAACATCCCCCCACTTCGAACCCGCCCGCGACCTCTCTACGGGACCAGCGCGCGCTCTGTGTCCATCTGAATCACAGCTGACTGTCTGTCGCTGCCTTCATCCAGCCTTCACCCATCCTTCATCTATCCATCCTTCATCCCACACTTCTGCCCCCCAGCCCTTTATCCTTCCATGTTAAAGCGGCCTATTATACAGTACATTTATAGACACAGTCACTACATTAAACAGCAGGCAGGACACTCACACAGACTAATAATAATAATAATTATAATAATTATTATTATTACAATAATAACTAACGGTAACAATAATTAAAATAAGAATTATAATTATTAAAATTTCCAATGATAATGGTAACAATAATAAATTATAAAAGCGATAGTAATAATAACAATAATAAAACGTCTAATTATTTTTGATATTAAAAAACAGAAAATGCTCCCAAATATAAAAGCAAGCCTAAATTAAAGTCCAACAATGAACAATATTAATTTACTGTTATATAATTATCACTAAAACGCATGCAAGTGCTTGCGCATGCGCAGAGCCGCTAAGTAGCACACCGGCATCACCCCCCCTCCCCCCCGCGACACCTATTGTCTCCTTAGAAACAGCCTCCGCTACAGTCGGAGGAGGATCCGGCTCCGGAATCCAGTCCTGGCTTTGGCTCCACCTATCTGAGCGGCTCCGCTGCAGCACAGCGGACCTGCAGTCCCATAAAAGACCCGGGGCGGAATCCGGACCTGGATTAACTACAGCGGAATATAATGGTGTTTAAATGCATAGAATAAACTAAAAAACAGTCTCTCTTACAACTCCGTAAAAATAAACACAGACTGAAACCCACTCTTCATCGACATTCTATTGTTAAAATCAGTAAAACACTAAACATCTTTTATATCTTTATAAAACCGTGATTAAAGCTGAACGGGTGTCATTTCAGTCGCTTTCTTCACTGCAAACCTAGGATTAATCAGCTTTTATTTGAAGATGATGAGCAAAAAAAAAGCCTTTAACTTCATTAAAGAGTGAAAGCGCTCACTTTTCTGTCCGTCACCTCCTCGCCCACAGCCTCCACGGTGCCGGAGCACTCCATGCCGGGGGTGACGGGCGGGGAGGGCAGCCGGTCGTACAGCCCCTGCCGGGCCATGAGGTCGGCGAAGTTCAGCCCGCACGCCCGCACGCGCACCATCACCTCTCCAGCCTTCAGCGAGGGCTTCCCCTTCTTCACCTGCAGCTTCACCTTGTCGTAGCCGCCGTAGCCGGTCAGCACCAGGGCGCGGTAGCTGAAGGCGTCCTCTTCGGCCGGTTTGTCGGCCACGGCGGCGGCGGCGGCATCGGCGGCATCGGCGGGCGGGGTCTCCGGTTTGCTCTCGGTCTTCGGAGACTCGGCGGGTTTCTGGTTCTCCTGCGGCGGCGGCTGCTGCTGCTGCTCGGCGGCGCTCTGCTGCTGCTGGCTCGGCGCGTCCTCTCCGGACATGACTGCAGGAGTCGGCGTGGAGGTGAAGAGCAGAGGAGGAAAGAAAGAAAAAGAAAAGGGGTCCACTCGGTCCGGGCTTCGCTGCTCGGTGCTGCCTGAGTAGCGTAATGAGAGAGAGAGATAGAGAGAGAGAGGGGGAGTGAGAGGGAGGTGGGGCTCGAGAGAAGGGAGCGAGTGTAAACGGGTGTACACGACTTTCTCTATTTTCCACAACCAGAGAGAGAGAGAATGAGTGGAGAGAGAATGAGAGAGAGAGAGAGAGAAAGAAAGAAAATGACAACGAGTGAGGGGAGGGGGGAGAGAACGAGTGAAGGGAGAGAGAAAACAATGAGAGTGAGGGGAGAGGGAGAGAGAATGACAGAGAGAGAGAGAGAGAGAGAGAGAGAGAGAGAGAGAGAGAGAGAGATGGATGAAGGGGAGAGACTTTATTTATTTTTCAGCCTATAAAGAAAAAACAATCACCTACACACACAGGTATAGTAAATAAAAGCTAGTTCTAAAATCATTTTTTAGAAAGAACCAAACTCTCACCCTCACCAGGGTCACACAACACCCCACTGACCCCACTTATGATAAAAAGTCTGAGGATTGTGGATCATCTTATTAAAGTCATGTTCAATTTGCCACTTTCAAAATCTGCTCTGGATCTGTCAGGGACACCCCTGCATTTTATTTCATCTGGAAATCCAGATAGCAACTTCACCCTGACCCAGCAGGAAGTTTTGTAAAGGCAATGTCACTCTATTTGAGGCAGAACACATTACTCCTAAACCACCAGTCCATGCTTTCAGCGGATCTAACACACCCCTCAGCCTGGCACAGCGCAGAAACAAGTGCTCCACCGTTTCCTCCCTGCCACAGAATGGGCACTCACTTGTTCTATTAGGGTCAAGACGTGACACATGTCTTAGTGGCCACAGACCCATGCACAAGCCTCGAGAGAGTGAGAGAGAGAATGAGAGTGAGGGGCGAGAGAGAGAATGGGAGGGAAGAGAGGGGGAGAGAAAATGAGTAGGGAGAGAGAGGGAATGGGAGTGAGGGGAGAGAGAAGAGGGAGAGAAAGACAGAATGGGAGTGAGAGGAGAGAGAGAGAATGAGAGTGAGGGGAGAGAAAGTGAAAGTAGGAATGAGAGTGAGAGTAAGGGGAAAGAGAAATACAGAGAGAATGAAATTCTCAAAGCAGAAGAGTGCAGTCAGTAAAGACACCTGGAAAACTCAAAGAACGGAACATGGAACGCCATTTTGGAGACACATGTTTTCCTGTGGCAATACTGGGCTTTGAGTTATTTCTTTGAACTCTTTGTTTTAACGGAAGTGAATGGACACACACCTTTAATATAACACAACAGGATGAAACCATTGGGAGTGGGTCTAATTTATATATACAGGGTCAAAATGGGTACGGTTTTAATGCCATGGAATTGGAAAAGGCCCGTAGCCGCTGTGCTCACGCCACAATAGTGGTGTGGATGAGGCCCGTTACAGCCATGCTAACACCCCACTAGCAATTTCACATGAAACCTGTAGCCGGTGCACTAATGCCATGATAGCAGGATGAGGCATGTAGCCGGCATGCTAAAGCCACGCAAGTGATTTTGGATGAGGCCCTATCAACGCTGTGATAGTCATGTTGGATGAGTCCTGTGCAACACCAAGGAATGCATCTATGATAGAATGTTATGCTGTTTGAGTTGCGTTGTGTGTGTGTGTGTGTGTGTGTGTGTTTTGTTTGTTTGTTTGTTTTTTTTGTGAAAGGAGCTGTTCATGATGACATCACAATGACCAGCCGCCTTTGCTCCAAAACCCAGAAGAAGCACAGAGAAAAGAGGTTGAGCCAAAACTGGTAGCTTACCTGTGTTTGTACGACGGCCCTTTTAGATGAATCAATACCATTTTCTTTCATTTTTGTTACGTTTATGCCTTTCCCTGATAATTTCAAGACTTTTCTCATATATTTACAACAAACACACACACACACACACACACTTTACATTTGGATAACAGCTGCCTTTCAGAGAGGATGGATATTATTAGTATTGATTGAGGAGAAATCAGATTGTCAAGGAAATCATACATAAATGGTGGAAGTGGTGGTTATGTGCCAGAAACGAGAGTGATGTGTGTCTGTGTGTGTACATGAGTGTGTAGGAGAGAGTGAGACTGACTAATAGGTCAAAAGGAAACGTCTGTTTATTCCCTCTATTCTTTGGGATGGATTGGGAAATCACAGAAAGCTCACACTCCATTGTTAACACTGTCAACACACAGAGTGCACTTATTCCCCAACCATCTCCGAGTAATAGTTCTGATCTACCATCACATCCCTCCATGTGTTCTTCTGGTCTCAGGCGAAAAACTCATCTCACAGAGGCGTGCGTGCGCGTGCGTGTGTGTGTGTGTGTGTGTGTGTGTGTGTGTGTGTTCTCCTGCACAGGAAGTTCATATCTGACAGACTTTTATAACCTTGACCATTTAAAAAAAGGTCTCACAGGTCTATTTGTTTGGACATTTTAGGATTGTTGGAAAGTTCCTGCATGACGGGGTCTGTCCTTGGGCTGAACTTGCTGGACGGGAATTGAAGTAAGTACAATTTAAAGTAAAATGCTGAGTTAAATTTATTGGAGAAAACTGTACATTTAAAAGAAGACTCTAGTATCCTTGCTGCATGTGGGTGCATTATCCTGCTGAAAAATGCCAGTTGGAATCCCTGCCGTGAGAGACAACACATGTGGCTGGAGGATGTCCTGCACATATTGCTGAACTGTTAGTGTCCGTTAGCATCACTAGACTATCTGTTGTATGCAATGGCTCCCCAGATCATCACACCAGCTGTTATAGTAGCTCCACAGCAACTTCAGGAATGAAGCGTTCAGGGTAAGGCTTCCACACTCGAACGCCAAACAGCGCCTGGATTTGAAACTAAAGACAATAAAGTTCTAGGCCATAGCAGTCCAGATTTTCAGTTCTCATTCACAACACCACAGCAAAATGTTTTCCAGTGTCATAGAGGCATGTCTAGTAACGATATTTGACCAGGTACACTACCCAAAAGTATTAATTTACATATCTGCTTGAAACATGAATAATGTCATTGCTTTGAAATATTTTTACATCCCTGCTTAGAGAGCTCCCTGGTTCTGCCCATAGTGTTCCCACTCACTTCAACAATCTACAGCAAACCAGACTAATGTCTGAGGCTTTTGCTTTTGCTGAGGCTTTTGCTTGTGCTATTTTTGAAGAACGCATGAAAATAGCCTGCAGGCCATTGAAATCAACACATTTCCTTATCTGTTACATTAAAAGAATACAGAAAAACACACACACACAAAGTGGGCAAAGCACGCACATAGGCTGCTGAATAATGAATGCATGCAGGCAGTCATGCATGCACGTACACCCACATGTCTTCACACTCTCACATAGAGGTACAGAGAAGCAAAAGTGCACAGAAGCAACAAAGGAAGTGCTTGAAAAGAAACAGGAAGTGAAGAGTGACTGATGGTGCCTGGTACAGCTCTACATCATGGTCATTTATAGTGGTATACTCAGGGTCAGCATATGCCAATGCACTGGTATGAAACCAGAACCATGAAATGCTCTGTTCAGATATGCTGTTTCAGCTGGTAATAGGGCAGGCAAAGGATGATGTTTTGTTCTTAAACTAAACCTGAACATTTCATTTATTTTTATAATTTTAACCCACTTTTTCATCCCAATTTGAAAGTGCCAATTACCCAACCCCATTTAGACTCTCCCCCATCACACGTTGCTCCTGACACTAGAAAGAGACAGTGCTGGGCAGCCAATGCGCTCCGAGGGAAGCGCTGGGTCAGCAGTTCCGATGCAACAACTAACAGACACCTGTGCCGCTATGATGTGGCCATCTACCCCATTTTACTCTCTCAGACTTTGGCTGCAGATGGCAAGCAGCATGACTCAGGATTAGATCCCACAATCTTAGTGCATTAGACCCCTGAGTCATTCTGAGCCCTTAATTTGTTTAATTGACAGGGACAGAGCTCATTAATCAACAGACAGAGTTAGATGTAAAAGCTCATTTTCATATGTAATTCCTGGCCAGTTCTTTTTACTGAAATTGATATGCCTAAGAAAACTCGCCCACCCCCCAAACTGCTGACAGGCATTGTACACATCAACAGATTACTTATTGATTCATTTTGAAAGTATGATTTTGTTTTCTGCTGGTCACTCATGCACAATTGGCACTGTGCCAATTGGCCCATGTTCAGTGATATTGTACCAGTCAAAAGACTGGACACACTTGACTGATTGTTATGAGACATGATACTCTTTTTGTTATTGATATTAAAATCAGCTCATTACAATTTACACCATGTGGACAAAAGTATTGCTTGTTCGTTGCTTCTTCTGAAATCAAAGGTATTAAGGAGAGTTTATCCTGAGAGCTTTATTATGCTTTTGTTAGCGTAACTGTTTCTACTGTCCGGGGATGGTTTTATACTAAAACCTTTATGTTGGGAAAAACCTTTATTTTGGAAAAATGAACATGGTGTATATAGCCAACACTATATATTTGTCTTTACAAATTCATACTGGACCAAAATACTTTATAACTACAAATCGACAAATCTCTTCTACTAGAGGAGTTTCATGGGTTTTTAGATGCTGTAAACTTTTCCATTTGGTTTATACAGTAATGAACAGGCTTTAAGGCAGGGGTGAGCAATTCCAGTCCTGGAGGGCTGGACTCCTGCACAGCTTTGTGCTCTTCCTCCTGAAGCACACCTGATTCAACTCATCTTTACTATGTCTTTTAGAGCAGGGAAACCAGCAAACTGTGCTTCGAGAGAAGAGTGTGGGTGTATCCAAGACTGGTGCTATTCTGCAAATTTTGAACATTTATATTGGGTTATTGACCCTCAAATATATATAACGTGGGCTGAATATTAATAATTCAACCACATATGAGAGAGAGGTGGAAGTTCCCCTTTGGTATCCATACAGCTGAGTTGTTGTCTTGAAAGGCTGACTGAAGACCCATCTCTTTCAAGAGCACTTAATTCGGCACTAATGTCTGCTTATTAAAAGCTTGTTATTGCATGTACAAGCTCTTCTCTAATGTCTCTGACATTCAGGTAGAGTAGTGTATTGTAGTGTATCCAGCTGTTGAGTACTGGGCAGCTTTTGTGTCTTATTGATTTATTATTATCTCAAAGGTAGCTGTAGACTGTGGTCTTCACACTGGCTATAGGATTATGACTGAGTGGACAACTAAGTGCATTTGAGAGTCCACTAAATGCCATGAATGTGAATGGTATGGATTTTATAGGAACCAAGTACAGGAGTTGGACAATGAAACTGAAACACCTGTTTTTAGACCACAATAATTTATTAGTACAGTGTACTAGGGCCTCCTTTTGCGGCCAATACAGCGTCAATTCGTCTTGGGAATGACATTTTTTGGATACAAATCGGGTTAGCACCCCAACATCCCTTTCAGACAGCTTCCTCTTGCATCCACAGTTAATCCTGTTGGATGTGGTTGGTCCTTATCGGTGGTATGCTGACATTACCCTGGATACCGTGGCTCTTGATACATCACAAAGACTTGCTGTCTTGGTCACAGATGCGCCAGTAAGACGTGCACCAACAATATGTCCCCCATAATGTTGTGTGCATTGCAATATTTTGAGCAAAACTGTGCTGTTACCTGCTAATTGAACCTTCACACTCTGCTCTTACTGGTGCAATTAATGAAGATTGGCCACCAGGCTGCTCCAATTTAGCCATGAAACCTCCCACACTACAATGACAGGTGTTTCAATTTCATTGTCCAACCCCTGTAGGTACTGAAAATACTTGAAGTGGGTGTGATTATGTAAATAAAACCTAAAACAAGTAGGAAGAATAGCTGAATTTGATTCAACAAAGAGAATAGTTGAAAAGAGTGATCCAGGACCACCTGGCCCCCTGTTCATTTGAAACCATTGAGAGACAAATAGACAGTAGATGGGTTTGACAGGAAGTGTCTTCCTTGTCTTCACAGGCCTGTTGATTATGCACACACCCATAAGGCACTGGGAGAGGTTATGGGGAACTTCTTCAAGAGTTCTTTAATAATGATAAATGTTCTATATACTGTTGAGTCACAACATCTCAAAGAACCAGATGGATGTTTCAGTAGATCTTGATTTGATTAAAGGGATTTTTGGATTAGTGGAAAATCTCTGGTAGGTGGTTTATGGGTCAAATAACCTCTTTTCTGAAATATGTAAGTTCTGAGTGTATATAGTAATACAGGCTGCATTGTGGTACATGATGGGAATGGTACAGGAAGGGAATGAGATTGTGAGAAATAAGGATTTCATTGCAAATTTGCAATTTTAAATGCAACCAGATGACGTTATGATTTTGGATACAGAAACATCAGTGTAGGATGGATATTAATGGCTTCTATTTTTGATTTCTGTATTACAATAAGTGTAAAAGTTTTTTTATATTTTCTGGTTGTTAAAAAAGTTAACTACTACTAGATTCAATTTACTGATTAACTTACGTCTTACGGCCAATTTTGTGGACTTTTTATTTATGTTTTTATAGGAGCCAGATATTGATATATACAGGGGATCATAGTCTACACAAATTTGTCTTCGTTTCAGATGTAAATATTAACAGAATGTCATTAGCCCCACCCCCTCTCGCTGATTAGTCAGAGTCTGCATGCAGGCAGATCACTAAACATGCACTGGAAGCTCATTTGGCATTTAAACATGTTGTCATTATTGGTAGTTCATATCTGATGATGGCATTCCACTTCATTGAATATTAAACGCATTCTTGGGTCACTATAAAGTCCAATCCAATCCTTCTTCATGTTCCTCTCTACATCCAGCAGCCAAAGCTGTTGTCAGGTGGAATGGTCAAGACAGTGTCTTCCAGTCGAGAAGGATCAATTTGATATCTCCTTAGAGCTGAAGCTGTGCATACTGAACCCACTGTACATTCACACAGCCATTGTTCATTTATAAACTAAAAACAGAAAAAAAATCCACTTGAGCTTTATTAAGATTTCAATGCATAGTAAGGATGAGAGGATCGACACCTAAACACTGATACTTCTATTTGTGTTCCATTGTGTTTAAGAATTGATCCTGACTTTAAAATATATGGATTTGTGTTTTTACAGTGAAGTTTAAATTACAGAATCTGTCTCCCTCTCCTGGTGAAAGTTGGTAATGAAGTAGATGTTCTTGACTGAAACTTGCCATTGCCCAGTTTTACCTTGGCCTCCTGTTTGATGCTCAGTGCTGCACATTTTAGTGGCCTTCCAGACATACACCTGCCAAGTATTGAAATATTACTACTACTACTGCTGCTGCTGCTACTACTACTACTACTACCCGGGAAGAGTACAGAAAAACTTCTGCTGCACTGAATGAGCACAGTGGTCTCCATCATCCATAAATGGAAGTCAACAGGACCCTTCATAGAGCTGGCTGCCAGGCAAACTGAGTGATCCTTGGCCTTAGTCAGGGAGGTGACCAAGAATCCAATGGTGGAGAGAGAAGAACTTTACAGAAGGACAACCATTTCTGCAGCAATCCACTAATCAGGCGTATATGGTAGAGTGGCCGATGGAAGCCACTCCTCAGTAAAAGGCACATGACAGCCTGTCTGGAGTTTCCCAAAAGGCACCTAAAGGACTTTTAAAACCATGAGAAACAAAAAGATTGAACTTTAGACTGAATGCCAAGCATCATGTCTGGAGGAAACCAGGCACTGCTCACCACCTAGCCAGTGCCATTCCAACAGTGAAGCATGGTGGTCGCAGCATCATGCTGTGGGGAGGTGTTTCTACAGCAAGAACTGGGAGACTATTCAGGGTGGAAGGAAAGATGAGTGCAACGATTAACAGTAACATCCTTGATGATAACCTGTTCCAGAGCGCTCTGGACCTCAATAAAAGGTTTATCTTCCAGCTAGAGTGGCTTTGGGACAACTCTGTGAATGTCCTTGATTGGCCCAGCCAGAGCCCAGACTTGAACATCTCTGGAGATATCTAAATATGGCTGTGTACCGATGCTCCCCATCCAATCTGATGGAACTTGAGCGGTTCTGCAAAGAAGAATGGGAGAAACTTCCCACAATCAGGTGTGCCAAACTTGTAGCATCATACTCAAAAGGGCTGTGAATACTTATCTACATGTTACATTTTTTGTTTTATTTATTTATTTCATAAATTTGCAAAGATTTCTAGCAAACTTTTCCCACTTTGCCATGGTGGGGTGTTGTGTGTAGAACTTTGAGGAAGAAAATGAATTATAATATAAATATAATGTGCAAAAAGTGAAGCTGTGAATACTTTCCAGATGCACTGTATAGCAGGTCTCCTTTGCCCCATGTGCAAAAGGAATGAACAGTGTACACACCCACCTCCCGGTCAGACTGAATGAACAGGGGGCTACTGTGCATGCAAACAGTGAAATTAAATGTCTATGTGTTTATCGCAGAGGTTCTTAACCTTTTTCACTGTGCGACCCCCTTTTAGGCGCCAGTAAATTTCTCGACCCCCTACCCCCGGGGTATCAATAACGGTATCAATAACTCGTAAAATATTCCAAGTACTTTTCATCATATTTTCTCACTTTCTTTGTTTTTTTTTCTGTTCTGATGTTCCTCTAGTGCAGGGGTCGGCAACCTTTAACACACAAAGAGCCGTTTGGACCCGGTTTCCACGGAAAATAGAACACTGGGAGCCGCAAAGAATTTTTGACATCTAAAATGAAGATAACACAGTATATATTGCTTTTGTGCTTTTTCTTACCTTTACACTTTGTATAAACAACTATAGTGTGTTTGAAATCCAATAAAATTAGATATTATTGACTTAATAAATGCTTTTTGAACATTTTGAATTCTTAAAAAAAGCAACCCTGATTAATGGGACTTCTGCTCCTGAAGCTCTGCTGTATGAAGTCACTTTCACCTTTGCAGGACTGTAAGCTGTCTCTGTGTCTGTGAGCAGTATTTGTTTTGAACGTAGTTCATGATGGAGAACAGCTGCTCACATATATACTGTATGTGGATCTGAAGATCAACAGGACTTCAAATGCATATTTCTTCATGTTTATATCGGTGTCTGAGATGACATTCCATGTTTCAAACACAAGTTTGTCCTGGAAGGTTCTCAATATCATTCCATTTTAGACTCTGAACAAGAGATTCTTGAACATCTTCAAGATCCTCTGTCCAGCGTTTGAACTTGGACACCCACATGCCTTTGACAGCTACGTCAGTCAGATCCAGATCCAGCTCCGGCTTCAGATTCGGATCCGGATCCAGATCGGGTTGATTTACACCTGCCGGGTTTTGGCGGTAAACCGGCTTCCGCAAGTGTGACGCTTATTTTGAGCGACGGAAAATAATGAAGTATAATTTTAGATCACAATAATCTTCCAATTGAAAAAAAGAATTAACGCAACAAAATACATTTCAATTAAATACTTATAATGTATTTTCTGAGCCACGATATAAGCAGGAAAGAGCCGCGGGTTGCGACCCCACTTCCAATTCGACCTTCTAAGAAACGCTCCATTTTAATCCAGCCTGGATGACGTGCCGAACCACAACGTGCATGAACCTGAATCAAGATTCAGATCGAAGAGTCGAGCAGAACGGCGAGTGAATCAGTTTGATTCAGTGAAAAAACGTTGTAAAAATGCTCTATTTTAAGCAACAGTGGTTTGACAAGCCATGTCCTTCATACGAGACACTCCATCAAGACTGAGAATGATACAGTGTGAAAAAGTTCAGCGCTTAAATCTGATTCATCGCACATTTAACTGATAAAACGTCTTAATTAGTGTCACATTCGCGACCCCCCCCTAGAAGTACATCACGACCCCCAGGTTAAGAACCCCTGGTTTATCGAATTTTGTGTTTTCTCTGCTTCTAACATACCTGCCCCAAATGACCCAACATTTAAAATGTCCCAAATTAATTATCCTTGAAAATCTACTTTATCATACATTGAAATCATGCAACAACTTAACAGCATAAAATAACAGTAAAATATATTATTTAAAATGTTTAATTATATGTTCACTTTCCCTCATTAAAGAGTTCTGTGCTTCACTGAAGCTCTAAACCTACAATGACAGTATTAAAACAGCAGATGGCAATGTCTGCAAGAAAAACATGCTGTTTAATTACACACATAAAACCCCATATGCCCTCTTTATTTATACAGTATATGGACAAAAGTATTTGGACACCTGCTCATCCATTGTCTTTTTTAACTCAGGGGTATTATTAAGTTAATTCTAGTTTGATTGGAGTAACTGTCTCTGCTGTTCAGGCAAGACTCTAGATTGTGGAGCATTGCTGTGAAGATTTGGGTGCATTCAGCATCTAGATCGTTAGTGAGGTAAGGATGTTGGATGGTCACCACCCTATCTCATCACTAAGATATTATATGGAGCACCATCATATTGCCAATGTCCTATTGGTTCTAGATAAGATCTAAAGTCTAAAGCCATGGTCGCCAAATAGCTTGTTGCACATTTTTGTGTTTCTCCTGCTTAGACACACTCACCCAAATTATTAAGTGCTCGTTAGTGAGTTTGTCTGTTGGTCAAGAGTGATAGGCGCAGGGAAACCACTAAATTGTTCGAGACAGTGGTCCTCCAGGACCAGAGCCATAACTCCTCACCTTTGTCCACATAAGACCATAATACTTTCATTGCCAGTAGAAGCTTATATTGTCCACACAGTCCATATTAGGGTGTGAATGAGTGGATCAGACTCAGCAATGCTTCTGGAGTGTCTATTCATTGTCCACTCTACTAGACACTCCTACCTAGTTGTTTCACCTTGTAGATGTAATGTCAGAGACAGACGCTGGAGTTCTTTATCAGTGCTCACAGGATGCTGCCAACAGAACACAGTTGGCCAGATATTTCTGGTTGGTAGACTGTTCTCAGTCCAGCAGTAATACTAAGAAGTTTAAAAACTCCAGCAGCACTGCTGTGTCTGATCCACTCATACCAGCGCAACACACACTAACAGACCACTACCATGTCAGTGTCACTGCAGCATAATACCTGCTCTGTGGTGGTCTTGTGGTGGTCCTGACTATTGAACATCAGAGTGAAAGGAGGCTTAAAAATATGCAGAGAAACAGATGGACAAGAGTCTGGAATAATACAACTACAATGTGCTCTTTTATGGTCAATAGAGTTTAATAGATTACTAGATTAAATTGATAGATTAAATGAATAGATTCAATTAATAGATTAAATATAAATAGACAGTAAGTGTAGAAACAAGGAGTTGGTCATAATGTTATGGTTGATCTGTGTGTATAGTATCTTGACCAGTGACTTCACTTCTCACTTGTGTTTTGGGTCATTGTATTGCTGCATTGAAAAGAACTCCAGAGAGTCTGGAGACATTGTCTTGTAAATAGATAGATGAGATGATTGTGCACACATCTGAAGTCACTGTGCCACTTTAATCTTCAGTTACATCACCAGTTAGATGAGTCAGCAGACCCCAGAGCCAGCATGCTTAGATAGCAATATCCCTACTTACACTTTGTTTAGATGAGGTAGTTTGTTTTGGACAGTCAATATTGTTTTCTTTCTTTCTTCACAAGAGATCATAATCGCATATATCTATAGGTAATAATAGTCCCATACGTTTTATATACATGGTAAAATAATTCCAGTTTAATCCTGGCCTGAAAATCCTGACAATCCGGGTGGAGGGCAGATTTTATGACAGTCCATTCAGGAACAAAGAGCTCCACCAATCTCTGTCCATAGATTGTCTCAACAGTAAGACTATCCCAGTTTTACATAAATAGAACATCAGTGTGGAACACCGTGTCGGCAGGGCTGGGCTGGGCTGCTCAGGGTGTGGTGGTCTTTGTGTTGGGAGATGCTTTCTTGTGCTGAATGGTCCAAACTGTGATATCCACATAACTGGGTCAAAGCATGTCCTAAATGGCAGGTCTTCAGAGGTTCCCACGCTGTGGTCAGTATCTATCAAAAGTGCTCCAACAAAAGTCAACCAGGGAGCCTGACTGGTCCCATAGAAGAGCTACTGAAGTCGGTGGTGAGAGGCAGTGGCTGGTGGACAGCGCATTGTTTTATTTTAATACATTTGGAACATACTTTAGTTATTTTGTCACATATAATAGTGAATAAAAACGATAATAGTAAACAATCATTATAGTAATAGTAAATATTAATGAAAGTAATAGCAAATAATAATTATAGTAATAGTAAATAATAGTAAATAAAAATTATATTAATAGTAAATAGAAAATTTAGTAATAAATAATAGTAAAAAATTATTATATTAATGATAAATAATAATTTTTGTAATAGTAAATAATAGTAAAGAATTATAATAATAGTAAATAATAATTATAGTAATTGTAAAAATTTTAATAATTTACTAAAAATTATTTTATAAAAGTCTATAATTAACTAATATCTATAATTAACTTGTTAATTTAGACAGGAATAAAACGTAATAAATGTTCCTATATTAATGACTAATCTCTCTATAACAGCTGAAAGTGGCGCGCAGAGAAAGTGAACAGTGGTGAAAGTGCACCAAACGGCCTCACAAAGCAATGAATGAGAACAAAGGCGAGGAATTAGGGCCGTCTAGAGATTTCATTGGACGACGAGGATTCCGTGGGTTTGACTATGCAAATTAGGGGGCGTGGCGTGGCGCACTCGCCAGACTGAAGACGCGAAGTGTCAAAAGGGAGCGAGGTGTCACCGTGGGAACCGAAAGGTTGCGCGCGCGCTCTCTCTCTTCCAACTCTCTCTTATTTACTCTCTCATTTTTCTGTTCATCTCTCCTATTGCCTTTTTCTTGTTTTCCCTCCTTTTTTGTCCCTTTTCCATTCTGTCTCTCTGACAGACAGATCCACTCACTCCCACAGGACTGTTCTCCACTTCTCCACCCAGCGCTCCTGAGCGCGGTCTCCACTGGAGTCTTGCTCGGTTGCTGCCGGTGCGGGTGATGGAAGGGAAGGGCAGCCGCTGTAAGATCGTGGTGGTGGGGGACACTCAGTGTGGCAAGACGGCGCTGCTGCACGTGTTCGCTAAAGACAGCTACCCAGAGGTAAGACACCACTGGACATCACTGGACATGACTTTAACTGCACGCCTAGTTTGGCTTGTTTGGTCTCTTGATGTTGTAACAAAGACCACTTGTGTGTATTTCTGCTCACATTTACACGAACAGCCAGTTTAACCTTAACAACACCATCAGCCCTGACTATTAATGACTACAAATGATCTCTTCACCCTAACCTGCTGAAGGTCTACCAGACCTGACTGTCCAGTCGGGACTTTACTAATGTGGTTGCACGGAGGGGTCGGTGTTTGGTGTCTCTTTTTGCAAAGAGCCATTAAATCATGTGAAACATTGAGGCTGAATGAAGTTACGTGTATATAACGCATTACTAGATACGCAAGGACGCTTTACAATCACAATAACACTCAGCATTCAACCACCACACCACAACGTACTCCACCGGATACAACCATCCACCTGGAGGACTGCACCCAATCCATATCTGAGCATACCAGGGAAATTTAGGATGGACAATTCACCTGGTCACCAAGTTTTTGGAATGTGGAAGCAGACACAGGAACAGCATAAACAGTGAAGCTCGATCCAGATAGGGCCTTGAACTCGAGACTCCAGTGCTGGGAGGTGAACGTGCAGCCGATCCACAGCACACAGTCCACCTGGAGGACTACACCCAATCCATTTCTGGGCACATCTGGAAACTCCAGCCAGTAAAGGCCTGGGAGATGCTGGGAGGTGAACATGCTAACAGGCTTCCAAGTGTCTTCCAACGAAGGTGCTTCAGCAATGCAGCTAAACCACAAATATATACATGCAATCAGTTTATTGGGTATATTTGGATTCTACTCTTACGTCTCAGGCTGTTGTCTGCCCTTTCTAATGGTGGGCCATATGGTACGGATGTAATATCACAATGTTTTTCACAATTTTTAATGATAAACAATATTTATTGCACATTTTTCTACATGCAAACAGAATAGTTTATCAGTAGCACAATCTTAGAGCTTTTTCACACACAGCTTTTATTTGGCCAGTGTACCAGCTTAAACTATATCTATGCAGACGTTTAGCAGATTACACCTGATATCTGGGTTGGATCAGATTCGGATCACGTTCTCACTACAAATGAACTGCTCCAGACCAGGCCAAGGCCACCTCCACCAGTGCTGCACTATATCCAGTTAAACTGTATAAATTACACTCTCTTTAAGTTCTTTAAGTACTAATGTTCTCCATGATACGCACAATGATACATGGGAGTTGTAGTTCTCCAAGCTATCTGCAATAAATCATCTCAATTTGAAACTACATCTTAGCAATTTTTGACATCTCTGAAGCACCTTAGATGATTGAAGCTTCAAGACTAGAACAGAAAGCTGAGGTTGTAGTGACTGGACCTGCTGAACCACAGCCTTTTTGAGTAATTATGATGACAGTGAGCATCCGATCATAATCTCATAGCCCCATCTTCTAATACCAATTTCCAGCATGATGATACATCATATGCCAAAGCAAAAGTGCTTTCTCAAACTGGTTTTATGAACATGACAATTCTTCAACGGTCTTCCGGGTCACTGGATTTGAATCCAGTAGAGCAGCATTAGTGTGTGAAGGCGTCAAAGTGCTGATGAAAAATCTGCTGGAACTGCAACCATGTCAACATGGACCAAAATCTCAAAGGAAGGTTTCATACAATTGGTGAAAATCATGCCACATAGAACTGAGGCAGATGTGAGAGCAAATGGAGACCCTTCCCAGTATTTGTCTAGTGATCCTAATAAAGTGCTTGGTGCATATATTTAAATAACCTCCCCCACTCCCTATGGTGCTCCACCTAGTTGTGGGAAAGACTGTACTTTCTTTAATCAGGTTGTTCACGGTAACTGTTCAGTAACTCAACTGATCCATTATGTCAGTGGAGTAATGATATAATGAAGTTTAAGGCAGCTACACATGTTAAACACGAGCAGAACCTTCTGTAGGTGCTCTGTTCAGACCATTCAGTGGCCACTCAAAGAACAGTTTACATGCTGAATTGGTTTCTTGAGTGATCATGGTTCTGTATACAATTGTCTAAGCAAAGAACCATGGAAGAACCCCTAAGAGTATTCCCTCTTCTCACATTTTAGCATCTAAAATTCTGAATGGAATGGATTTTAAGTGGTATGTGTTCATGCCGTTCCAGAACTATGTGCCCACCGTGTTTGAGAACTACACAGCAAGCTTTGAGATAGACAAACACCGGATTGAACTGAACATGTGGGACACATCAGGTAAGTTCTTTTTTCTGTCTTGGTGACATTGACGACCTTTTGGCTGATTTATTGTTCATCACTGGTTTTCCAGTCCCTGCCGTCGGGACATGCTGCTTCTTTTACAGTTTTTTAGCAGTTGCTTGTTTTTGCTGTAAAGCTCTGTATGCTGTGCTCTGTACATACACTCTGTCAGAGTATCCAGACATGCCTTCAAATTAGTAGCCTACTGTAACTCATTGAACCCTAGGTTTATTATTTAAGTTTTAATCCAAATGTAGAGATTGTTGTGAATTATCATGTGTCCCACAGGGCCTATGAAACTGATGATAATTATGATAAGAGTGTACCTAAGGGGTTGGACAATGAAACTGAAACACCTGTCATTTTAGTGTGGGAGGTTTCAGGGCTAAATTGGAACAGCCTGGTGGCCAATCTTCATTAATTGCACATTGAACCAGTAAGAGCAGAGTGTGAAGGTTCAATTAGCAGGTAACAGCACAGTTTTGCTCAAAATATTGCAATGCACACAACATTATGGGGGACATACCAGAGTTCAAAAGAGGACAAATTGTTGGTGCACGTCTTGCTGGCGCATCTGTGACCAAGACAGCAAGTCTTTGTGATGTATCAAGAGCCACAGTATCCAGGGTAATGTCAGCACCACCAAGAAGGACCAACCACATCCATCAGAATTAACTGTGGACACAAGAGGAAGCTGTCTGAAAGGGATGTTCAGGTGCTAACCCGGATTGTATCCAAAAAATTCCCAAGATGAATTGACGCTGTATTAGCTGCAAAAGGAGGCCCTAGTACACCGTACTAATAAATTATTGTGGTCTAAAAACAGGTGTTTCAGTTTCATTGTCCAACCCCTGTATGAGTGCAGATTTGATGTCTGAACATGCATAGAGAGCCTATAGGCTTAAGGTTACCCCATTGCTGTCACAAGATGTCAATAGAATAAGACCCTCTGGAGCAGACCCACATGAGACTAACCATGATCACCATGATCACCAAATGCTGAGCATCGACTCAAGGGTTATAACTCCTCCCAGCACTGGGCTGTGGAGCACTGGAACAGTTTTAGGATGAATCGGAATCATCCAACACCAGTACCTGACCTCACTCATGCTTTTGTTTCTGGATGTAATCAGATCCTTACAGCAATGTTCCATCACCTTGTGTAAAGCCTTCCTAGAAGAGTAGAGGATGTTACTGCTGCAACGAGCCTTTGGACGTGTTTGGTCCAGAGGATTCACTTTTTCTCCAATTCGGCTTGTTTTGACAGGTGTGAACACACATTAACCAAACAGTAAACAAGCTAGGTTTTAAAATAGCTTAAAATATGTGCGTGAGAGAGGAAGGGCTTGAGGCACTGCGGTAACATATCTAGGTGTCAGTCATGACTGCATATGGATGCTGTTTGCATTCTTTTGTTGATGGCTCTCAGCTTGCATGGCCTATGCTACATTTATATATGTGATAGCGAGAGAGTTTATAAGGCACTCGAGATTTTATAAATGAACTGAACAGGTTAAATATGGTCTGTCTTCTAATTCTCCTTTTATCTCTGCTGCTGTATTTCTTGGAAAACTTGCTCAAAGCAAAGAGCAAAGAGCTGTTTGAACAAGGCTCCTTAGAAACTTTTCTTTTTTTCATAAGTGTCATGTAAGCACTCTTTCATCCTTTTATACTGAAAAACTGTTTGAGTGTAAAAAGCTCAGTTAACAGTTATGAATAAAAAAAAGTTGGCAAAAGGCTTAATGTATATTGCTGTTAGGGCCCCGACCAATGTAGCATTTTCATATAGCAATTTCTAAAGATTATTTGGCCCTCAAAACATCAAAAATGTCTTTTAAACTTTATATAATATATAACATTCATGCTTTGTATTTACATATTATTGAAGATATATATGGTTAACTTCCATTTTTTGTCATTTGATATAGTTAATTTACACAATATTTGTATTTAGATCTTACAATACATTTGTGAGGTTTTTGATAAGAGTTTTCAGGGTTGTTTTTTTTTTGGGCTCCAAACAGTTGAAGCATATGCATGATCTCATTAACAAGTGGCTGCTGCTGATTAAAGTTGTAAAAATACAGCAGTGTGCTGAGAAACATCACTGTAAATTATTTAACAGAATGTTATTTCCATTCACCGAGTTCTTAAATGAATTTACGTTGACATGAAGCTTGTTATCCAAAACAAATCATTCACGATTGGCACCTGACCTCACTAATGTTGTTGTGGCTGCATTCAGTGAAACCTTCACAGCAATGTTCCAACATTGCTGTGAAGTAGAGGCTTGGAAAGTAGAGGTAGAGAATTGGAAAGTAGAGGCTGTTATTGCAGTAAAGGATGGACAAACTACTTCTTAATACACTTGATTTCAGAAGAAACACTGGATGAATAGAATAGAATAGAATAGAATAGAATAGAATAGAATAGAATAGAATAGAATAGAATAGAATTTTATTGATCTCTATAAATTGGCGAGGAAGTGTCTGCAAACTTTTGGATGCCAAGTGTGTGCTTTCATGCTTGCCTTGTTTGGTCCAGATTGAGAGGAACCTGAATATGTTCTCCGTATTCAGGTACACATCAAAAAGGCAAACTGTCGCCCCTGAAATTTCATGGGTCTCAGCCATGCTTTATTATGGTCCAGATCAAATCAGGAACTTCACCATCAGAGCATGCTTCTTCTCAGTCGATGGTGTATAATAATAATACCGCATAGCACTGTAATTAAATATTGGTGGTTTTTGAAAATGAGATATTTCAAAACTGGAGTGTCTGAGGTGTCAAATTTCAGTTCTGATCTAGTACATGGCCCAATGAAATCATTCCTGTGTGTGTAAGAGAGCCACCACGGTCACTATGTGAACTGATCGGTAATGTCACACTCCTGAAACCAAGGCAACTTCAAGTTTAAAGATGTAATAGCTTCTATTAATAGGGACAGCAAGTAAACCTGAAAGACCATGTGTATGAAATGTGTCTTAAAACAGTCAGAAATTGGGGTGATACTACAGGCTATGAGCTACAGGGCTGTTCATGGTCCTGAACAAAACAAACACAGCAAACACCCCCCTCCCGTGTCAAACAAAACAAACAAAGGGGGAACCACCCCCCGATATATTGGTCCTCTTGCTTGATAAGGTTAGCAAGCCACTGACTGTTCACCACTGCTCGTCCAACCTCAGACCACCAAAATATTGTTCTGCCGAAAAAATCGAACTAGATTTTTAATCCCCTAAAACAAAATTTAAAATGCACAGAGACTTTTATTTTAGAAAATGTAGACAAATATTTCAATACAACCATGAGGAAAAAATACTGACTAGGTCTGATGTAAAACATTTTTAATTTTGTTGACGCTGTGCTGGATGAACATTATTGTTTAAACCAAACTTAAACAGAAATGAAAGAAAGAATTAATTGCACAACATTTCAGTTTGTTTTGCAGATTGGATTTAAGTGTCATAAAGATTACATTTTTATTTCAGTTAAACTCATGGATAATATTGTGTCTCTGTGCTCATTGGATCACTGTAATCAGTCTCAGACACCTGTAATAGTTTGCCAAGTGACCCCAATTAATGGAAAACTACTTTAAAAGGATTTTCTACATTATTAAACAGGCCATGGGTTTCAAGCAACATGGGAAGGATAAAGGATTTCCCTGCTGCTGAAAAGCGTCAAATAGTGCAATACCCTGGACAAGGTATAAGAATATGAGATATTTCATAAAGACTTAAGCATGATCATCATACTGTGAAGAGGCGTGTGGCTGATTTAGAGCACAGACAGGTTTGTTCAGATAAAGGCATAATGAGGAAGGTTTCTGACAGACAAATTCATCGGATTAAGAGAGCAGCTGCTAAAATGCCTTTACAAAGCAGCAAACAGATAGTTGAAGCAACTGGTGCTGTTGTGCATAAACCGACTATTTGGCCACCCCTAACTCACAAGCTGCTCACAAGCTGAAACGGTTGCAGTGGACCCAGACATACAGAAACTACTAAACAGTCTTGTTTACTGATGAGTGCTGTGCAACCCTGGATGGTCCAGATGGTTGGAGTAGTGCATGGTTGGTGGACGACCATAATGTTCCAACAACACTGCGACATCAGCAAGGAGTCGTATTTTGGGCCGGAATCATCGGGAGAGAGCTGGGAGGCTACTTTAGGGTCCCTGAAGGAGTGAAAATGACCTCAGCAAAGTATATAGAGTTTCTGACTGACCACTTCCTTCCATGGTACAAAAAGAACTGTGTCTTCCATAGCAAAACCATCTTCATTCATGACAATGCACCATCTCATGCTGAAAAGAATACCCCTGTGTCATTGGCTGCTATCGGTATAAAAGGAGAGATGTTCTTGGTGTGGCCACCATCCTCCCCTGACCTCAATCCTATTGAGAACTTTTGGAGTATCCTCAAGCAAAAGCTCTATGAGAGTGGGAGGCAGCTCACATCAATACAGCAGCTCTGGGAGGCTATTCTGAGAACCTGCATATAAATCCAAGCAGAAACTGTCTGAAAACCTACAAGTTCATGAATTGTGAAGGTGATTTCAAAGAAGGGGTCCTGTGTTAACATGCAACTTGGCCTGTTAAGATGCTCCTCATTGAAATTGCTTTTGATTTCAGTAAGTGCGACCTCTTAATGCTGCAAATTCAACAAATGACCACTTTCAGTTCTTTACAACCTATTAAGTGTTTTGAAACTCCAGCGGCCTGTTCAGGGGGTATTTCTGCCCTGTGCCTGATGATTCCAGGTGGGCTCTGGATCAGTCGTGACCCTGTTCAGGAGGAAGCAGATAATGTAATGACTGACTGACTTTATTTGATTAGGAGGTTAAAGTGAAGATTAAAGTGTCTTCTCAAGGTAGACCTGGCCAAGACAGCACACCATTTCCAGTTCCAGTAAAACCTACTCCGACACATTCAGCTATATATATATATATATATATTGATGCTCTCCACTTATAGAAGGCCAGGCCACCAGGTCATAAAGTATACAATGGTGTGTTTGGGACAATGAATTAGATATAAAATATAAAAAATGTCTCTAACCAGTGAAGTAAGAAGCATGTAATAATGTCCCCATAATCTGAAACCCCTGAACAAGTGTTTCCTGAGACGCCAAATTCAGGCAGGTTCTATTACAAGACTAAAAAGCCAGACTAATCTTCAGTATCTTCACTAGATACTCAATATGCACTTTAAAGGACAGCCTATCATTCAGTGAAACACCCAAGCACTCTCTCAGTTATGTCCCCTGCTAATGTATGAATTGGAGTGGAAAACAAGCAATAAAAAGTAGCATTTTGTTTAATACTCTGCTTAACTGCCAGTGGGGCTTCCAGAAAACGCTGAACAAAACGGCAACAGACCGCCAACTTTGCCATCAGTGGTCCGCTGTATTCTTGCAATCAGGGTAGCCAAGCATTTAATACTCAAATGAACAGTGGAGCATATTTCTGATGGGTTGGTTGAGCTGATTAGTAAAATTACCCGTCAGTTTGAATTTAACCAAATTATGCTTCTGCTTCTTTCATTAGAATCGGTGGCTCTGATTTTGGGGTTTTCATTTCATTTGGCCTCCAAACAAGTGGTGCTTTGGTCATTAAGCATGCATGATGCGTCGTATTAACATATGGATTTTGACGGTCCGTTAATGATAAAAACAGAAAACATACAGCAGTGCCGTAAAACATCTCATTATCTTTATTAATAGAAGTGTGATTTTATGATTTTGTCTTGATTGTCCTAAACCAGTATCATGATCAGTAACAGAAAGAGGTGTATTTTCATAACTAAATCATTTATAGATTTGCAGACCATTCATTATTTTAATATTCTTTCCTAATATCATCAATTAAATAAATACATAAATAATTAGTTATATTTTTTCTGTGTCTACAGGTTGGAAAGATATTTTACCAGCTGATTAGTGTGTAACCGAGCGCTTGAGAAACATACTGTATATGGGTTAGATGACATGTAAGCTTCGCAGGGGCTCTGAATGTGGTGTGCATGCATGTGTGTATACATGTGTGTATGGATACGGTTGTCAGAGCGAATCCTGACACACACACAACGTTGTTTACGCATTTGCCCTGACAAACACATGCATTTAGAGGTTTCTCAGTGAGTGTGACCTATAAAACTCTCACTTAAGGCCAGCAGGGTATTTCCTCACCCTGCAATAAAGTTATTTCAGGCATTTTTTCTCATATTCCTTTTCCATTTTCCGTGGGAAAATGCTCCCAGGCTGGCCTGAAGTTGTCTCCAGGGCCAGTTTTATCCAGTAGAGGATAAATTGTTGTTGCCAGTGCCCCTTTGGCCTTGGGAATGGACTGTGGCAGCATCCAGATCAAGTTGGTAGGTCTGGATCTCTCTGAACTTTCAGGTTTGCTGAGTCTAAAGTAAATAGACTGTTTGACAGCATGGTGTCATTGGCCCTGAGTTTTGAGCTGTTTACTCAGTCAGTCCAGAATCCTCAGCACTTGCAGATAAACAGTGGCACCCCATCAGCCAGACTGTAATGGGAGTTACAGGCCAAGGCCAAAAATCAGAGTAGAAATACAAACACGGACCGAAGAACTGTTGTTATGATACCAGAAATTTGACTTTGATGCACAACACCTGCAATTATGCTGACAATGTCGCTACGGTGTCTTTAGGACCACAGGTCAGAGTGGAAATACTGCGTATGTCTTCGGTGTGAATAGCTGGTATATAGGTCAATAGGTCATATGTGTTGGCAACTGTGACATCACAAAAACAACTAAATCAGTTAGATCAGGTTGTCCATATTTTCCTTTTAAGGCAGTAGTGAGGTTGGATGAGGTCTGTTCTTTCTGCTCTCTTTAATTTCCCTCCTTCACGCGAGTCCTCATCAGCAAAGAGGTTATGGCTCTTTTTGGCCTTGAATAGACTAGCATGCACCTAAATAAACTTAATAAACAGGCTACATAAAGTGGCTGTAAAGTTCTCCTTGTTTTTACACAGCCTTTCAGCTCTGCTCCAACATATATCCTCTTTAGCCTCCACATTTTTATAGTCAGCTGGTCATATAAGCTTTTGTGTTCTGCTACAAATAAGAGCTTGTTCTGACACCATCTGCTTATGGTCTGCAGCCACGGTAATGGAGCTGTGATTGGTCGGCCTGATTTGATGCCTTTGACATTGCAGAAAATTGAGCAGGCTCTGACTGAAAAATGGACGCAGCGTCACCGTTCGGCAAAAGACACCACTAATATGCGTCTGTTCGTTGCCAAAACTTGATGTGTTTTTTCCCTCTGTATAAATCTGACTCAGTGTGAAAGGATCTTTACACAAACATCTGATTGAGGTTCTCCTAATAAGGTGCGCAGTTAGTGTAGTTGGCTAGTTCTCTTGATAATATCCCCAATATGCCCAGAAAAGCAAATTGTTTGGGCTCCTGAGTGGTGCAGCAGTCAGTGTGTTGGCCATTTTTTTCAGAAATCAAGCTGAGCCTCCATG
Organism: Acestrorhynchus altus; assembly: GCA_034509495.1. Classification (NCBI taxonomy): domain Eukaryota; kingdom Metazoa; phylum Chordata; class Actinopteri; order Characiformes; family Acestrorhynchidae; genus Acestrorhynchus; species Acestrorhynchus altus. Next base: position 19,862,769 of record CM067520.1, read on the forward strand.
ATTCCACAGCCATCTGAGGCCTGGAATCCCAGAGATCATAGGTGGCTTCTCTCAGTTTGAATATGTAGGATGGCCTCCAATGATCCTAAATAATGGACCGTAATTAATGGCTAAATTTGAGATTGGAATTGGGAAAAACATACTGTGCATTCTGATAAATGCCAGCTGATTGGCCACAACATCATGTTTGTTTTTGTATTTTTGTGGTACTGCTGAGTAAATAATGGCAGAAACTCCTTTAATAATGTAAATGACTCAAAACGAAACTAAAAGCTAGAACACTATGTTGTGGACCTGGAGGTTGATTCGCCAGTCTCTTGTCAGCCTGATTGCGGGCCACTTGCATCCATTTATGGAGGACCCTCACGGTGGCCTCAAAATCTCAGCACTCACTTTCTCAGCAGGAGCCATACAGACACGGAGACTCGATTAGAGTTGGGAAACTGTGTATCTGATCAGGGCTCTTTGTAGCTGAGGGAACTGTTTCCTTTGTTTTCTGACAGTTATAAAGCCGAGGGGAAATCAGGGCTTCAATTTGCACACAGTACAGCGATATCACACAGCTCTGAGTGAACTGAAGTCAAGGACAAGGCCAAGGAAACATAGGTAGAATCAAACGCCTTTTACTTGTTTTCACCATATATGGACTCTTCCGTACATGGTGTGTGTGTAGGGGTGTGGGTGTGTATGTGCCTGTCCGACTGTGCTGACCATCTGGAGAATCAGGCCAATAATTAGCAAGCGATTATGTTGCATGCTAATGAGGTCCCTGTGTGTGTGTGTGTGTGTGTGTGTGTGTGTGTGTGTGTGTGTGTGTGTGTGTGTGTGTGTGTGTGTGTGTGTGTGTGTGTTTGTGTGTGTGTGTTGGTTTGTGAGTAGCATGACATTGCTCTCTGAGAGTAAATGTCACCATGTCAGTGCAGCTGATTGGACAGATTGATTATGGTGCCTGTCAGAGTGGACCAATCAGCTTGGTGTAAAGAAGGCGGATTACAGAAAGGAGCTTAAATCCCATATCTGAAGCACATTTATTCAGTATTGTGCTGTGAGGGCGTATAAGGACAGGCCATGAGACAAAATGTGATATAATTATAGACTTGTAGACATTTACTCAGTAGACATTGTTGTATAAAGTCATTATGGAGCATTTCTATTGGTCCGTTCATCATGAACTTTTGCAGGACGGTGTTGTTTCAGGATCTATAACATTTATGAAAGATTTGCAACAGACAAGATACACCAACAAAACATCACTCATATTGAGGAATGCAATGCTAAGACATATTTCATGAAACGACTTCTGTCTTACCTATTAATATAATTAGCAGTTTTTTGACCCTTAAAGGAATGAAAACAGAAGCTTTAGTGAGGTCAAGATGTTGAATGATCACCTCTCCTCCTCATCCCCGACTCCACAGCTAATCCCAAAAGTATTTATGGAGCAAAATCATTCCAGAGAACATAGTTCCACTGCTGTCAGCAATGCATGCACTTTACGAAGTAGCCACAAATCCACAAAGAAGACATATCTTTTGAATTATTTTTTATTCAGCTAAAGAGCTAAAGATTGAATTCAGCTGAAATTCAGCTTATTATAGATTGATCTGTTTAAAACCCTGAAAATAGTGAGACAATTATGAGATTGTTCCATCGCAATTGGGGTGGGGGTGGGGGTGGGGGGACAGATACCCAACCCTGTTAGGACTCTTCCCCTATCAAATACGATGCTCCTAGGAGTACTAGGAGTGTGAAGACAACCTCAAGCTTCCTCCGATACATGTGGATCCAGCCACCACCTCACCTCCCAACGTGCTTGAGGAAAAGCTCAGATACAGCTTACACTCTTGACTCCAATTGTGTTCTCTCAGACTATGGCTGCCAATGGCAAGCAGTATGGCCCAGGGTTTAGACCTCGGATCCTGGGATCATAGTACTGGCGCATTAGACCCCCGAGACCCTCAAAGCGTTGTTGCAGTTGTTTTCAATATTGGTATTGAACAAATGTACACAGTATGATAAACATCCATTTATACACTGTGGTATCCCTTAAAACCAGTGCACCACTACAGCCCTACTCATGTTGGTTCAGAAATGAGACAGTAAGCTGGTTGAAGGAAATAATATTTTATGAATATATTATATGATTTTTTTTTAATGCCATGTTTGCAAAAATAACCAGTTTAAATTAAGAAAATCTAATTATTGCATAAAAAAACCCATCAAACTGTGCCTTTGCTATATTCCTAGACTTGTACACATTAAACTGGATCAGTATGGAATTGGAGCTTTCCATACGTTGCTTTGTTTTCTGTAAACGAGAATCTCTGTGCGTCCTTTATTGTTGGATGCACTATCAGAACTGTATTGTGGGTTTAAACTTTTTTGTGATATGTGTTGTTTTTTAGTACACTGGTTTTCAAACTGTGGGTCACGACCCATGGGTGGGTCATGGTGTGGGGATGAGTGGGCCCCATTGGGCTGGGCAGTACATATTTTATTGTTTTTCCACGAGAGCAGAGCTAAGTGAAGTGTGTTTTAGATTAGAAGCAGGATCCTCTCTTTCTGCATGACTGCTGCTTCCACAGGACTCCTGTTTCATCAGTATTGCAAGTTGACACTGGCCGTGGAGGGCAAACATGGTCACACATGTGCAAAAGGGGATTAGTTTGAATGAATGATGGCAGAGAGGACACCAGGATGTTTCCAAAATGCATCAGGCTTGTTTAGATATTCCTTTGAATTTCCTGGGGAGAATAAAGCCAAGTTTTCTCCTGATGACTCTTCAATGAAGTTGCTATTTGTGTAGCGCACCATCGCTGCAGGGTCTCAATCTTCCCGAAGATCTTTTTCACCCAAACAAGGATTTTGATCTTTTGGAACGTTAGCTTCAGCTTGACCTCCTCCATTCAACTGAAAATTCCACCAGAAACTGTGATTTGCTTGTTGCTTATTTCTTTTACAGGTGAAACTGAAAAGGCACGAAAGCAAGTGAGCACTAGAATTTGGAATTTTGTGCATTTTCTTTCTTTCGATCCAACATGACGTTCCTCATAAAAATGTGATGTGAATGATGAATGGACCTCAACAGTGAGAGAGGTTTTCAATTGTGGGATTGCGAGGTAACAGACCTCATAAATGTGTCTCACTTCAAACAAAATCATAACGCACATACCGAGACCACTTCAAGGTTTAACACGGCTGCAGTGTCTGAAGACAAAAGGAAAGTTAAAAGAAACTGAGAATGCAAACCAAAGTGGCTGTGGCTGAAGTATGTGGCCTTTTCACAGCGAGCTCAGTGATAAGCCCAACTGTCAGACACTGAAACTCCTTAGTAGCTCCTGTGATGCTGCCAAAAATGAAAGTACACCTTCTGGAGCAGACCTTTTGTGCGTCATTTCAGAAGAGTGAACTGTTCAGACAAATGTCGGCCATAGATCACGTTAAAAGTGCAGAATCGGTGTGAGAATTGGATTTGGGCCACTTTACCTGCTGTGTCAACGTAGCCGTAAAGAGCAGAATATTAATATCATTATTACTAAGCTTAAATGAGAGCTTTATTTCAAAGCAATGATAATTAAAAGGTCATATTCCCACTAGAGTTGTGGGAATGAACAATTTCCAGATTTGACAAAAAAATCCTGCAATAGTTTGAAATAGAGTTTGAAATTAAACAATATATTTAAAACATGTCTCACATATAAAGAAATCCATGCCCATATATTTCTGTTCTGCATGGGTTTTACACTCCAGACTGATTCACTGCAGATGTCTGGCCATGCGTGATGAGTTCCCACTGTCATATAAAGACAGCGCATCGGTTTCTGTGCTGTTAGTGGTGTTGGTTTATTCTGCTGTGTCCTGATACTCACTGTACTGGGCTGATGTCGTCTCAGTGTGGATCATGTTAGTGTAGAGCAGAGCAGAGTCTTTACCCTGCTTTCCCAAGAGGCAGAATTAGTTTTATACATTTTACAGCAGCTTTGTTTGACTTTGAGTCAGATATGGTAAAAACTGACATATTTTCTATTGCAATTTTAACCTTCAGAACCTTGAATGCAAATTTGGTACCTAAACCAAAACAAAGCACTGATTTTGGCACCCAACCCTAATTCCCACAGTTTAGACACAGCAATATATGTCTTTTTTGCTCCTGGACTGTGAAGAGTAATTTAATTTTACACCACAATACTTAAATACAAATCGTGATTTGAGTTCCCCCTTATGGACAGCTGTACATGTACATTTGTCGACAAGCTCAGAGATCAAAATAAGCCATTCTCCCTACAGATCAACAGAGCATTATAATCATTTTGCAGCTGCCATTTTTAAATATCAGTGCTACATCATGTTGCTATAAAAACCCAAAGATTCTCTGTTATTGTCCAAAAATTCTACTGTAATATTATTGCTGACACATTACCTGTTTTTAATGCTATTTCTTTCCCCTATTCTTACCCCATTGTTGAAGCAATGCCCATATTTGGTTGCTATCCAACGAAAACCATGTATTAGTGCATCTCAAAAAATTTGAATATCATTAAAAAGCTCATTCATGATCACAGTTTCATTCAAAATGGAAAATGGTCATATTTTAAACTCATTACACAGTGATTTTCAAGCTTTTTTTTATCAGTATGGCATATAGCTCATGAAATCTCAAAATATTAGAAATTTCACATTTGAATAATTACTAATCACAGTATCAAAAAGTTTGAAATATATTATTTTAAATATAATGAATATAAAATATATGACTGTTTTTCTATTTTTTAAATTAAATGATCAAAAATATTTTCACAGTATTCTGTTTTTGAGATGCACACGCATTTTTAGTTTTCTCCATTATGTAAACATGACAGTTGTTCTTTATATTGTATCAGAATATAATGATGAATGTACCAGTACAAATATGCTAATATGACTTTAATTCCTCTTATTTTACATTCACTTCCATTCAAATTTAAGATCATTTTTGATTCTTCCTGTTAAAATTTGGGAGATACATGTTTTTGGTTGGACAGTGACGATTTATGTGCTATAAGTGCCAGTGTTGGCTGTACAGCATCAGTATTGGTGCAACTTACAATAATTTACAATAATCATAACAGACCCTTCTGTTGCCCAACCTCTACATCAGCCACTCTGCCTACCTCACCCTCTCATTCCTTCTGTCTGTGCTGCTTCCTCTCTGAGCCCTGACTGTTTATGTACTCCAGATTACTGCTCTGCTCAGCTGTAGAGAAAGCTGGTGGTTTCCCAAGCACTGTCTGACCTTTCATTCGAAGTTCACCTCCTCCTTCTCCTCCTCCTCCTCCTCTTCCTCCTTTCCTCTATTTCTGTTTTTCCTCGGATTTTAAACTTTGTGCTCAATTTGAGTGCCTAGAACCTGACTCAACCCTAATCCCTCATACTGGGAGCTTACACACATACAATCTCTCTCTCGCTCTCTCTCTCTCTCTCTCTCTCTCTCTCTCTCTCTCTCTCTCGCTCTCTCTCTCTCTCTCTCTCACACACACACACACACACATATGCACCTCACTGTATCTCTCTCTCTCTCTCTCTAGCTCTCTCTCACACACATGCACACACACACACACACACACACGCACACACACACACACACACACACACACATTAGGCACGCTGCATCCATGACTCTGATGAAATGAAAGTATACATGACATGTTTGTGCATAAGCTAACTGGCATTTCTGTGCTTATGGCTGAAGCTGCAACAATTCCCAGTGACACCCAGGCTCACAAACAAGCACATGTGAACACACACTCTCTCTCACACACACACACACACACACACACACACACACACACACACACACACACACACACACACACACATATATGCACACGACAGCCCATGCTGTGTCTTTAGCTCACTGATGAGGTATGAGTGTGCATGCTGCATTCTGCTAGACTAATGAGACTAGTGTGTTGGTGCTTAAGTGGAATTGCTGTCGGCCGTGACATCTCAAACACACTTTCACACAGCAAGTGCATCAGCACGAGTGAAATGCAAGCTGGAATATTTACTAGAACAGATGTAGGCCAATGTTTAATACCTTACACTATATGGACAAAAGTATTGGGACATGGTTCATTCATTGTTTTGTTCTAGAATCAAAGAGTATTGAAAGAAGTTTAACCTGGTTTTGGAGTAACTGTCTCACATCTCAAGATTTTCAATGTTGGATCTCTGCTGTGGTGATTGCGATCACCTCCCCATGACTGAAAGTGGGGGTAATTTCCAGCAGCCAGTGACTGACTACTCAGAGTCCTATTCTATCGGCAGTTCTTCTCTACAGGGACTAGACAAGCTGTGTCAGCAATGAGTGCAGCTTAAAGTAGCTGAATAGATGGGGTGTCCATAACATCTGGACATATTGTTTATGTGATGAAAAAATTGTGAGCTATAAATTGAGAAGCACAATGAAGAAAGCTGATTTGCATAACGCATTGGAAGCAGGCAGTGAGGTCCTGTGAGGTGTTTTTTGCTGTATGAAAGACAACAATGCCCCCAGGCAATTAAATATACATGGAAAAGATAAAACGGAATGACACACATTCAGAACACACACACACACACACACATCGCAGAGGTTGGGAGGTGGAGCAGCTGGGGGCATCATGGATAAGGACATGCATCAGAGAGGGGTTTGGAGACAGAAAGATGTACATCTGTGTCCTTTACACACACTATAGCCCTGAATAATTTTTATCACAAGCCCCCCAAATCTTTCTAGCCCCAACTCCTCTTTTTCAGTGGCTTTACAAAACAGTATCTGCACTTTATAGATGGTCCCTTGCCATTTTTGGCACCTGCTACAGTGATTTTCATTAAATGTTCTCAGCCATATTGACAGATCAGGAATTTTGTGTAAATATTGTGACTATAGTTTATTAAGAGCTGTCTGAAAGATGGTCTACTGCATTTGGTAGCCCACAGCACTGACACATTTAATAAAAATGACATCAGATACTTACTCATGATTGCGAGATATTGAATGTCATAATTATGGCATAATTTTCAACATATGTCATAATAATGAGGAATACTTTCTCATTATTACAAGATGATGCCATATTTATGACATTATATGTTTTATGATTTAATTACAATACTTTCTTGTAATTTTCTAGGTTTGTTATGTACCAATTATGACATGCTATGTCATTTTATGACATCTCATATAACAACAGGATGCTTTTGGATTTACAAGATGATTATTTCATTGTTATGATAAATAGAAATAATATCTATAATAACAACATCTGAAAAAGGTTTTATACTTGGCAGCTTAATAGGCTTCTGTAGCTTTAGACCTGATAAGGCTTATAAACAGGTGTGTGTGTGTGTGTGTGTGTGTGTGTGTGTGTGTGTGTGATATTCAATGTGTGTGTGTGTGTGTGTGTGTGTGTGTGTGTGTGTGTGTGTGTGTGTGTGTTTGGTCTCACAGCTGGATAAAGGATCATCAAGCACAGATAAAACATAAGAGGCTGTCTCTATCCCTGATGCTGCTCTTTTACTCTGGCCTTTTCCTTTCTCTCTCTCTCTCTCTCTCTCTCTCTCTCTCTCTCTCTCTCTCTCTCTCTCTCTCTCTCTCTTCGTCTCTCTCTCTCTCTCTGGTTGACAACCAGCCACAGGGGCTTGTGGGACATGCGGTCCTGAGCTTCTCCCTAAGGCCAGCACAAAAATCATTGAGAGCTTTGATCGCCACTTCAAACACTCACTCACTCTCCCCCTCTCTCTTTCTCTCTCCGTGTCTCTGGCTGGAGAGGAGACTGAAAGAGGGAGATGTTTGATTTCATTGTCTGTTCTGTCACTTTCTTTGAGCCATGGCACTCAGTGCAGCCTGTCGAGGGGCCTGCAGGATCTACAGGTGTTTGGTCCACTGCCATGTTTCTCCAAGGAGTTCTGTCTTCTTGACAGTGCCAGGTGCTGTGCTGCAGGGCTGGACCACTCGCACTGCTCGCCAAAAGTTTGGAAACATGACACGAACAAGACATTGGCATCACAAAAGCGGTGTTTTGTATGGAAAATAATAATGGCATTATACAGTTTTAGTGCATAAAATTGCTGCTTAATGTGTGACAATTGTAAATAAGTGAAACAGCGGATTCTATGTCATAGAATCCTATGTCATAGCGGCTATGTCATCAGCAGCTGGAGTCTCTGATAGCAAAAATTGGCCATGCTGTCTCTGGGTGGGTATATGGCCACCCTGTGCAATGTTGGTCAGCACAGGCGTCTGTTAGCTGTTGTTTCGGAGCTGGGGATCAGGCATGTTCCTCAGAGTGTGTTGGCTGCCCAGAAATGCTACAATGGCAGCAGATCGAAAGGAGATGATGGCTGGCTTCACATGCATCAGAGGAGGCATGTGTTTGTCTTCACCCTCCTAATGTCAGGAGCACACTATGGGACAGTCCTAATGGGGCTGGGGGGGACTGGGGGACTGGGATAAAAGTGAAATAATGCTAAGAAAAAATAAATAAATAAAAAAGCACACAAGTCTAAATAAAGACTTTATTATTATCAGCTTTATTAAACTGGTAAATACATTGATTTAAAACAGATAAATATTGTACAGTGTAGTGTAAAGGTTTAGTTTGCATAAAAAGCCATTTCTTTTGTAAGCAGAGCAGTTTGTTCCCTAAATAATGATTTGTTTAGAATAATGATGGCCGGAAATGTTTTGCTGTAAATGTGCAGATGAGTGCTGATGAGTGCTCACACACAAACAAGGAAATAAAAGGTGTGGGCTTTGCTCTTGTTGACACAATACAGCTCTTCTGTTTTCTCTCCATTTATTTAACCAAATTTATATAACATATGTTTATAGAGTGAATTTACTTCAACTTAACAAAGAAAACATGTTCTTACTAAATGGCACGTTTACCTTATTTGTACCAGAAAGAGTCCAGAAGCAAGAATGTGAGTCACAATAGGATTTAATAGATTCACAGTAGGGCAAGGGCTGGCCAATATATTTTAAATATTGATATATTGATATATATTTTGTACAATATATATATAAAAAAAATACCATATTGTGATATTGCATCCGATATGCACTTTATCATCGGTGAATGATTTAAAGACGTGAGTGGGTCACATGTGGAAATGGTTTGGCTTCTGTCAAAGAAACATCCTAATTAAAGGTTACTGTTTAAATACAGGATGCTGTCTTTCTGGTGATACAATTCAATACTGATACTTGAATATATATACTTTTCCTGCATATCAAGATATGAATTTTTGGTCAAACCACCCAGCCTCAGATTACAATAACTTAAAGTCAAGCTCTTTTGCACAGGTCTCAGTTTCAGCCCTTGCACCTTTGCAGATCATTCCATATGTGGATGGCAGGGCCTCCCACCCCTCTCCCCACCCCGGTACACCATGTCAAGTGGAGTTAATTTGGTGGTTGTTAAACCACCTCTGAGCAGTTGTTATCAAATAACATCATATCATACTCAATGCATGTATCCTATCGCAAATTAAAGACAAAATACTTTTGAAAAAGTCATTTTTGCCAGATTTCTATTTTTCTAAAACATGTTTTTAGTGGAAACTGTTGTGGAAAATCCATTAGCCTACATAAATCAAGAACTACATCTGATTGTAATGCATTTATAAAAACTGTAGCAGGTTTGAAACTCATATAAGCTGGTTGATGCATCCGAAAAAACTTCTTGTGGACTCTTTTAAAAGACTTTTGAAAGGCCAGGTGTCCCCAAAATTTTGATGGACAGTGTACTTAAAAAGTGTGGTCAAACCTCAGCGAGTCTAGCTTTGTGGCTGACTTTGTCATTCTACTCCACATCCCCTTTGCGGTTGAGAATTGGGGGCTTGCTGATGGTGGTGGCGATGGAGGGGGGTGGGGTGGTTGTAGGGTCACAGACAAAGACTTGAAAAGGTGCATTTTGAAAAAAAGAGACTTATTAAATGTCTGTTGAATCTCAAGTATGAGTTCCACAGAAAGTACCACAGAGCCAGCTCTCACACACTCCTACATAAACACACACACACACACACACACACACACGCGCGCGCGCACACACACACCCACACACACACTCTCTCTCTCACAATGCTGCAATGCTGACCGCCCACCTCACCTTTCCACTTCTGCGTGCTATACCTCTCTCCATCCATCTTCACCCGTCTGTCCTGAGGTGGAATTAAACTGACCTCTCACTCAGTGAGCTTACTACAGGAGCCACCATCTGCTATTACTTTATTGGCCTGCATTCCTCACACACGTACAGTACTTGTACACACAAAGTGAAGAGCCACTGGATGGGGCTCCATCCTTTGCAGAGCAGATAAGATAGCATTTTAATAAAGTATATATAGATAATAATTTGCTCGTGTCACGTACCTTCATTTTATCAGGATTTCCTTATTTACCATCATTTGAATCGGACAGTTCTTCTTTATATTGTGTCAAAATGATCATTTTACATTGAGTAACTTTGAAAGTTCAAAAGCTTTTTCTCTTCTCCTGTAAAGTTGACATTTTGGAAATGGGTATTTTACATGACACTATGTACATTTTTGCATACAAAAAGAATCTTTGCAGGTTGATGGTTAATAATCATTTTCAAAAAAATAACATTCATATGCAAATTAAATTGATTGAAATATGCACAACCTCACATATTGTAGACCAACCTCTGGCCTTTGAATAGTGTTAGACTGTATTTCATTGTGAAGATGGCAGAAAATACCACAGCATTTATATGTCTGAAATCTCATTGTTCGTTTCTCTAATTCTCGAAGTGTTTTCTAATATCAGACTCAGTTCCAATGTCTTAAGTTAGACCACAATCGGTCACTCTTAAGCCTAGGGTACACTTCATGACCCTTAAAGTCATAGCAAATTATAGGCACACTGGGTATCTCACACTTACTGAGTGAGTTTTGCTGCTTTTTATGGGGAGTGCATAAAATGTCCACTGCACACTAAACGACTGGGGATCACACACTACATGACTTCAATCGTGGAAAAAAAATAAACAAGGGCTCCTATTGGATCAGTGGTCTAATGCACTGGGTCAAAAGATCACAAGTTTGAATCCTGGGTCATGCAGCTTGTCATCGGCAAGAGTAAAATTGGCCATGCTCTCTTTGAGTGGGTAGATTGCACTCTCTCCCCACATCACACCCAGTGTGGATGCTGGTCAGCTGGTCAGTACAGGCATCTGTTAGCCACCATATCAGAGCCGGGGACCCAACCATTTCCTCCAAGTGCATTGGCTGCCCAGCAGTGATGCAATGCTGGCAGTTTGAAAAGAGCCAATGGCTGACTTCATGTGTCGGAGAATCCTAGTATCCTAGAATCCTAGTGTTGGGAACAGGGCCCTAACATTGGGTAACTGGCAGTTTTAAACTGGGATGGAAAATTCAGGTCAAATGAAACTAATTAATTAATGAATAACATTAAAGAAAGAAGAATAAAAATAGTATATAGAGGTGTTCATTTCCTGACTGTAATGTTTTCATCAAAACTGCTACAGTTTCGAAACTGTGCTTCCAGTTTCTGAACTGAACCAAACACAGTCCAAAACATGTGACTCATGTTACCTAGAGGACTCATATTGAACACGGACATATAACAGCTTGCTGTGGTCATTGTTTGTGCCTCCATTTGCGCTGACTCATTATGATAAAATTCTAAAAACACCTTTGTATGATGCAGATGACGGCTTTGTATACACATTAGCACTCCACTCCGAATGAAAAACATGTATCTGTAACACACTGACTTTACAGGAAGAGAGCTACAATACCAATCAGCCATAACATTACAACCAGCCATCAAGTATTGCGCAGGTCAATATTTCAGCAATTTGTGCTACAGGAGCTCTTCTGTGGGATCAGTGGGAACACCCATGATGCTGCCGCTGCTTCACCAGGTGTCCTTTCTTCTTATTCACTTCATGTGTCAGTAGTTTAATGTGACTGGTGTATGGGGGTGCATCAGTACCCTCAGCCTAAAATTGCAGTTGATTCACAATAAAGGGTTCAATTCAGTTTATTGTGGTGATATTATAAACAGACATTAAAATGACAGTATCTTTCACAGTTTAATGACTAGACTAAAGCTGGGAGGCCGGAGGAGTGTGGTGCATGACATGAAGTGGGTTGATTGGCGATTGTTGTTTGGGAACTTTGATGTTGCATGAGTTACACTAGATGATGCAAATGATGGAAGCTTTTGTTTAAAATGTGTGTGTGTGTGTGTGTGTGTGTGTGTGTGTGTCTGCAGGGTCTTCTTACTATGATAACGTGCGACCACTGGCGTATCCAGACTCTGATGCTGTCCTCATCTGTTTCGACATCAGCAGACCGGAGACTCTAGACAGCGTTCCAAAGAAGGTCTGACTCTTCATCAATCTTCCTCATTCCTGTGCTCCCCTCATTCCTAAATGAAAATATCATAAATAACGGTGTACGTTTATTGTATATTTAAGTACAGAAGCAGGTATCATCAGCAATCAGTGTGACCTTCCATATAAATGATTTTTCACTCATGGCTCACTTTTAATGCACACCACATTTTTTGAGTTTAGTCAAAAGTAACTCACATTTTTACTTCTGCATCACAGTTTGGTCATAAGACATGTTCAGTTGAGACTCAGAAACATTCGTTTGTAAAGTGCAAACCACGCTGAAGGTGTTCCGAGGCAAGGAAGGGGAACTTAATGGTTTCTGGGCGGCTTGAAGCCGAACGTCAACCTCCAGCTTAAAGAGTTGCAGGTTTCTCATATGCCACCCTGCGGATGTTGATTTATGATTGAATGTAGCCATGGTACACTTATTTCCTTTTTCTCAAGAAAGAGAGGGGTTGAGGGAGGATTTACAGGGAGCATCATAGTGGAGAGTTGGAACTAGGGCGTGGTCCTTCTCCCAAATATTTTTTTTTATTTCATACAAAACATTTTAAGCCCAAGTTCCTTCTCTCCCCCTGATGATGGAGGGCTCTTGTGAGGATTGAACTTATGATCTGTCTCTTACCAAGCAGACAGTGATCCAGTTCCTCCACTCTAGAGCTGAACCACATACATTTCTGTGTCCAAAAAACAACAGAAAGGTAAACTCAGAACTGTGTTTCTATGTAATGTGATTTTACAGCTCTAGAGTGGCCCTACAATCTAACTGCCAGATAATCGAACATTAGAAGACTTAGAATTAGAAGAATTTCAGCTCTCTGTTGTTAAAAGCTTTCTACTCTGGAAACGTTGTGATGGGGGATTGAGGGGGAGGAACATGGCAGCTTATTTCTTTTATGTTTTTAAGACTCGACTTCGACTGTGTTGTAGATTCTGTGGTAAAAATGTCAGTGCGGAGAACCTTTAACCAAACTAAGTTGAGTTAACTCAAAAAACACTCCGTAATCAGCTACTCTATCATTTAAGTTTGGTCTGACTTTATATTTTACAGTAACTATTGCTGAGTAATCCTGTATAGAAAATGCCAAAGAATGTCTTCCACGGATGATTTTTGTTTGTTTCATTCCAAACTTATTACTTTGCATTTTCATGCGTCTTCATATCCATTGTGGAGTTTTTAATGATGTTCATTATAAGTCCACTAACTAAATGCATATTAGGGCAAATAAACAGCTGAATGAACAGGAAGTTGTCGATTTTAATGTCTTTATACATTGAGTATATAGGACATAAATGGTTATTGGGATGAGCTCAGTTTGGAGAGCATGCTGTTAATGCAGCTGGTCTGATAATAATCATTATTTTAAATGGACACTGTTGATTACCAGCATTTTTATTGAGAGAAAAATCCTTCACAACCCTGAAAGGTTTCTGATTGTGTGTGTGTGTGTGTGTGTGTGTGTGTGTGTGTGTGTGTGTGTGTGTGTGTGTGTGTGCGTGTGCGTGTGTGTGTTGTATATGTGTAGTGGATTAACTGAAGCTGCTATTTTATTCTGGAAAAAGGTCAATAATTATGCGGTGCACACAGGGTGTGAGACTGGCCCTGCAGGGTTTAAGGATGTGTGTGGTTTGGTGTGTGTGGTCTTGCCTATCTGCTCTGAATGCAGTTGTGTGGCAAACATTCCCACGCTGCAGAAGCTTAATAGTTGTTTTGGCGTGTTCTGGGCTTAGCACTGTTCTGTTGTGTAACATGCATCGTCTACGAGACACTTTGCCCAGCGTTCTGAGACTCAGCCCACATGTCCTAACATCACCCCAGCTTTTTAGATTTCCTGACCTCATTCTACCTCCGCTCAAGCTCAGGTGCCGTAATGGAAGTGCCAATTACCCAACCCTGTTAGGACTGTCCCCCTGTCACATAGCATGCTTCCAATATTAGGAGGGTGAAGACAAGTACATGTTTTCTCCAATACATGTGAAGCCAGCCACCGTCTTGCTGGGTAGCCAGTATGCTTGTAGGAAAGCAGTGGGTCTCCAGCTCAGGTACAATAGCTAACAGATGCCTGTGCCGGCCAGCATCGGACTGGGTGTGATGTGGAGAGAGAGCATTATCACCCCACCCAGAGAGAGCATGGCCAATTTCAAACTCTTGCTCCTGATGGAAAGCAGCATGACCCACAATTCGAGGCTGTGACTTCAGATCATAGTGGTAGCTGATTAGATCGCTGAGTGGAACCCTGGTTTCCAAGATTTGATAAAAAAAAATATCTGAATGCTTACAGTTTCACAATATATCACAATATATCAAATTGTAAATCCTTATCACGATATATATCTTAACACTGCCTTACAAATGAGTGCTTTTTGTTCACCTTTACAAGTTTGGAAAGTCCAGATAAGGACATCACCTGTAGAAATCCCTCTCTGGCTTTTCAAGTTACTAGTCAGAAGTTTGGAGACACTTGTCAGCAACCATAATGTTACTCTTTCATGCACAGTTGATTCTGCTTGATCAGTGGTTGGCATTTGGTGCGAATAGAAATGTTCTTAAACTCAGCATGAATCTGAAAACCATTCCCATAGCATCATATTTGGCCCATACAGTATTTTAAGATATTTCCAATTTAATGAACTGAAAAATTGAAATGCTATGTATAGGTACAACTGCCCCCTCAGCACCACTCTGCGCACCCCAGAGGCCACAGGCCCTGGTGTGAGAACCGCTGATGTAAACAGCACACTACTTTTCCTGATATCAGATTAAAGATTTGTACTTCAGTGATAAAGGTTTAAGCCAAGCTGATATGCAGATTAGGGCTGGGCGATATGGTGAAATGTTAATTCCATAATATTTATTTAGACATATTTTAAATGTTTTCATGATACACCATATTTATTCCAATATTTTGACAGTATATCCAATTAATCCAATTAAACAGGACTCATTACACTCTGTATTGAAAGTTGTTCAGAGTTCTTTAAGCAGAAATCTCCGCTGGGGATGGGAAATATATGGTAAATATCAATATTGAGATGCATGTTGTACAATGTCATCCATTATGCAAGTCACCATCTGTGTTTGATTTAATTCCAAAAAGAACATCAGGGGATCATTTGTGTGGAAATGATTTGGTTTCCGGGAGGATGACACTCTAGAGTGTTGTTCAGATTATGCTGCAAAAACATTGCAATTAAATGCTACTATTTAAATTTACTATATGCTATGTTTTTGGGGTTGAATACCAAATAACATTCAACTTTGTTTAGGTTTTCATGATATTGAGGCGATATTGAGTTTTAAACCATATCGCCCAGCCCTAACATCCACAATATCCTCAGAAAAGTACTAGTTTTTTGTGTATCACTACTGAATGGATCATGATTTGATGAAAAATTGTCATGTTTCCCCCATAAGGAGGAGTTTAATGAAGTAATGACAATATTTAACTGATTATCAGTTACATCAGTTCAAACATAGGTTCAAAGATGAACCACCACCCACTAGAAATGCATTGTAATACTAACCAATGGTCCGTTTGCCATGTGGGCAGTTTAAAAGTGGGCAGGTGGCATAAGGAGTTTTGTGGTTCTAATACAGCAACTAAATTTAGGAAAATCACCACAGAACTTGTGATGAAGGTTTGATGATCTACTGCCCTAATGTACATTTCATGCATTTATTCACAATCAAATTCAGACGTTCTGTATTTTTGTTAAAGAACAGCAGCCCCATGTGAGTTTGACAGGATAAGTCGTTTTTTAGCCATATGATTCACGCTTTTTCAAAAGAGTTGAACTCAGAAGCTCAGAGACCAAAGTCAAACCCAAAGGCTAAACTGACCCCTCCCATGTAGGTGGGGTTAAGAATGTGACAGGCCTGGAATGCAGAGGGATGCTGTGTTCTGACTGGGAGCATGAGGGATGGTGTTAAGGGTCAGAGGTCATTTGGAATATGTTGATGGATGGTTGAACACATTGAGCTGGAGGGGAACAGTGGCATAACTGGCATAGCTGAACCTGGTGGCTATAGAACCACAGACAGCAGCGTTGTTTAGTTGCTTTGGGTTGGCGCTGCAGTGGGTGAAAAGCCACTGAACAGGGGGCCAGGATAAAAGCTGTTTTGAGCGAAATGTCTACGCACAGATTTCACACCGTCTTTGTCCCAGTTTGTTTTACGTCAATGGAAAAATATATGCATACTGTGCAAATATCACCATCTTTTCTGACCTTTACATGTTCTATCAAATGAAAAAAAAAAATGCTCAAAATGCATTTTACATTTATCATCCAGGTTATGTTTACCATGTAGCTCCTTCAGCCAGATATATGATGAAAATATATTTATGTATATAAAATATATAAAGATCTGCCCAGTTCTGAACATCTTTTGAATAGATGAAACTCAGACGATTTAAAGCAATACCACATTATCTGTCAAACATGGTGGAGGCTGTGTTGTAGTATAGGCATGTGTGGCTGCCAGTGGGACTGGGTCACTGATGATGAAGGCTGAATTTTGAAATGTATAGACACTTTCTCCTCATATTCAGTGTAATGCTGCAAACCTCAGATGGTGCTTCACTATAGAAATTGCTTTCAAGTATTCATGAAATGTGTTATATTTATCATTTTTGTTATAAATGTGTCACTTTTAGCCTTGTTAAAATTGAGGGACTTAAAATTCCTAATTGGCTGCACTCACTGTACAGTATACTGTATATACAGGTCATACAGATAATGTATTAATAAAGAAAATCTCTCTCTCTCTGTCTCTCTCTCTCTCTCTCTCTCTCTCTCTGTCTCTCTGTCTCTCTCTCTCTCTCTCTCTCTCTCTCTGTCTCTCTCTCTCTCTCTCTCTCTCTCTCTGTGGTGTGTGTATCAGTGGCAGGCAGAGGCTACTGAGTACTGTCCCAATGCTAAACTAGTACTGGTGGGCTGTAAGCTTGATATGAGGACAGACGTCAGCACCTTACGAGAACTGTCCAAACAGCGCCTCATACCCGTCACACATGAGCAGGTGAGAACACACACACAGACACACTCTAGGGAAATGAGAGGAGAGAAGTAAATGCACGGAGAGCGAGAGTGTGCAATAAAAAGGGAGAAGAATGGTGCAGAAACTTACATCTGCAGTATTACTGTTTACACAGCTACAGCAGGGCGGCTCACCAGAGAGATGACACTTTCACTCTCTCTCTCTCTCTCTCCCTCTCTCTCTCTCTCTCTCTCTCTCTCACACACACACACACACACACACACACACACAAACTCTAAAGTAAGTAGAGCCACAGTGTAAGAGAATTTGACAGACTGTGGTGTTAGCTTCGATTTAGAGGTTAAGAGTGTTTAATATTCATGCATGGGATTTAGGAAAACCAAAGGAATAATAAAGCTACAGAAGACTTTGATGAACAAAGGCTTTGGTCTTCTGGATGTTCTGGATGAGAGAGAGAGAGAGAGAGAGAGAGAGATAGACAGACAGACAGACAGATATAGACAGACAGATGTAGACAGTCTGAGAGAGAGGGAAGGGGGAGAGAGAGAATATGAAACAGAAAGAGAAATGTCTACACTTTCTGACAGTTTAAATTCAGTTTTTGTTCTTTACATTAATGTCTCTCTCCCTCTCTCACTCTGTACACACACACACACACACACACACACACACACACACACACACACACACACACACACACACACACACACACATACATATCAGGAGCCACGAATGAGTCTGAAGTCACCATGCCCAATGCCATCCTGAAGATAGGGAGGTATTAAGCCCTGCATCACTGGGCTGTGGCGCAGTGAAACTGATTTCTCTAAAGTGCTGTAATTCTAGTCAGTGCTTCTAGGATAAGTTTGAGTAGCATTTGTGATCTAGAATTAATCATCCATTATCAATAGCTCTCTTTCCCAAATGCCACCAAATTACCAAGCAGTTTTCCATACTCTAGTGTAATGCAGTTGCAGAAAATTAGCTGCTGCAAAGCGATAACAAATTTGTTATCATTGACCTTGATTTCAAAACAACCCTGGTGGACCAGGTGTCCACAAATTACTGGTCCAACCAGAGAGCGACAGACCAACAGACAGACAGAATGGGACAGCCAGAAGGACAGAAACAGAAGAGAATGAGAATCAGAATGAGACAGCCACAGACATGTGGGATAGGCAGATAGAGACTGAGAGACAGACAGACTGAGAAAGAGACAGAATCAGATAGACAGAGATGCGGGCAGAATGAGACAGAGATAATGGAATAGCCAGAGAGAGAAAGATAATGTGAGATAGTCAGAAAGGGACAGTGAGAATGCGATGAGTCAGAGAGACGGCTAGAAAGAGTTAGGTTCAGAGGTAGATAGATGGACGGATAGAATGAGATAGGTAGAGAGGGAGAAAAAGAAAATTGAGACAGACAGATAAACAGAATGGGACCGCCAGAGATAGAGACAGACAGACTGAATGAAATAGAGACTAACAGACAGACACGAGATAGCAAGAGTGAGAATGAGATACACACAGAGAGACATAGAGATAGAATGAGGAAGTGAGGGAGGTCAGGATTTTGGATGATTTGATGGAGAACCATCATTTCAGAGAACACAGTTCCACAGCTGTTCACACACATTTTACTCTACTAGTCCATACCCATCATGTTTCATCATGGCATCATGTTTACCTGCTCCAGAGAGACCGATTCTATTGGCAGTACTTCTTTACAGGGCAGTGTTTGCGCAACAGTCTCAGGAATGGGTGCAAACATATTATAATATTACATTATACTACAGGATTCTAAAATTCAAATAGAAATAAAACAATAGAAATAAATGAACATCAAATAATATGAAACTTGACATCTTGAAAGATGAAAGTGCTTCTTGTCATCCACCTTCCTGGTGGTGTTCTTTTTAACCACATATCTTTCTCTCCCTCTCTCGCATTCTCAGGGCAGTCTGCAGGCGCGAGAGCTTGGTGCTGTGGCTTACGTGGAGTGTTCGTCGCGCATGTGTGTGAACAGTGTGCGGGACGTCTTTCACATCACCACACTCGCCTCAGTCAGACGGCCTGCCCCTGGACTCAAGCGCAGCTCCTCCCGCCGTGCCCTCAAACGCATATCCCACCAGCCCCTTTTGCCAGTCAGCTCTCGGGCCACACCCCTCGAACCCTCCCCCACTCTCAGGAAGGACAGAGCCAAGAGCTGCATTGTCATGTAGAAAATAATTCAGAACACACACACACACACACACACGCACACAAACACATCAGCTGTGCTCTGATCTCATCTTTGTAAAATGGGTTTCTCACAGCTGTTATCTATTTATGAGACTCTTATGGTCGTACATCATGTCAGATTACGACCCATTAAAAATGTATAGATGTGTGAACAGTTTTCACAGAGGACTATTTATTGGCCCATTGTTGTTGTTGTTGCTGTTATGATTTTCTTTGACGCCACAAAGTAGAAATAGAGGAGGCAACTACGGGGGAAAACAGCAGGCATGGGTGTTGTGTGAGAGAGCAGGTTTCTTTTTCTTTTTGTATCTTTCATTTCGATATTGATATCACTATCATATTGGTATTGGCAGATTTAAATGCTTTCA
Source organism: Acestrorhynchus altus (assembly GCA_034509495.1). NCBI lineage: Eukaryota > Metazoa > Chordata > Actinopteri > Characiformes > Acestrorhynchidae > Acestrorhynchus > Acestrorhynchus altus. The sequence continues at coordinate 19,882,783 of CM067520.1, forward strand.
AATGATTCCAAATGACATCTGAAAGAGCAGAACGTCTTGGCGATGCTGGACTACTTCGCCAAATTACCTAAAGCTTATTGGAGTAGACGTAGTCCCAATTTCTATATTTTATACACATTTATGTATTAAAATACATGAAAATATGGAAGATTAGAATAAGCCCACAATTCCAATATCAGTGCATCCCTACTTGGCAGTCAAATGCACAAAGTTTCCAGTGTGACTGCCAGGGAGTTGAGTTCGGACAGACTTGAGTTTCCAGAGTCCTCGATAACTTTTTTTATTCACATCAGTAACTCTAATGGGAATTGGCAGTCACGGGCGATAGTGCTCCACTTGCGTGGAATTATGCACTCTAGAAGTGACACAGGGTCGGAATGCCAAAACAGTCTCTTTTTCCCCTTGTGGTCCAAGTTATATCACACAGCAACTTGTGTAGGACGGGCTGACAGTCTGAAAGTCAGATACAGCCAGAATTACACACCTGTGCTGATGACTTCTGATGCCTGGAGAAGCGCACAAGCCTAAACAAGGAGTGAGTTGGGACTGAGCAGGATATTGACACATTTCGCACTCGAAAATGGAAGGAAGAAAAAAAGCAGGTTATCTGATCAAACTATACAAATGTCTGGCATTATTCTGCATTCTAGCAAAAAGGGAAGGAGAAGCACACCTGGATTGGCTCTATCCATGTATTCCTGTCCAAAATAAAAATTCCCAAGGGAGGAAAAACCAACCCGTTTGTGTGGCATCACTATTAATGTTGATATTTGTGTATGTAAATGATCTCGAGAGAGGCAATCAGAGGCATGGAAACCACTGAGCCTATGTTTATCAGGAACGTGCAGCCGTTTCCTCGGAAACTGTTCCCGCCTTTGTGATGTCACAACGGAACTGAGAAAAGATTGCTGTTGCCGTGGTTTCCGGCTCCTCCACAGGACATCTTGTCTTATTTCATGAACAGCAATAAATTAATGCTCGCTTGTGTGCATGCACACACACACACACACACACACACACAGACTCACACACACACACAGACTCACACGGCATGGGGTTAGATGGAGGCAGGAGGTAGATGAGGTTGGCAGCAGTAGTCGTGAACCAACAGAGCACCACAGCTCAGGCTGAGAGTAAGAGGATTAGTGTGTGTGTGTGTGTGCGCGCACGTGTGTGTGTGTTTATACAGTACATCATGTGCCATAAGTATGCACAAATACACACACCTTTTACCACACACATATGTACACACCCTATACCTGTCCCCTGGTGTTTTTGTGACAGTAGAGTGCGGCTCGAAGAGTCCTTGAACCACATGCACCCAATCTCCACAATCCCAACCAATTTACACACCCTTAAAGTAGATGTTAGTAGATGGATGCACCCACATTCTTCACCCTGAAAGAGTGCGAGACTTCTTTAACACACACACTTCACTTCCTAATCACAGGATCTACTCAACTGAACGTTCTCCCTCCAGGAATCATCCCACACAGTGTGCTTCCACTCATGCTGCTGCACCTGCATGAAATTGTCACTGTCACACAACAACCTTGTATCAACCTTCACCACATTTTTGCCTTTTGGACATAATGTGAATCTGACAGTTGTTCATTACATTGTGTCATAGGTTCATAAAGAATGGACCAATAGAAATGCTTCGAATTCAAGAAATCTGATCAAGAGAGCTTGATTTTAGCTCAGTAGTCAGACTTCTCAGTGCATGTATAACCTAATTTCACTTTCACTGATTTGTTTCCAAACGTAAAACAAAATACACTGTAGTATATGCAGAAGTATGTGGGCAGTCACAGATACATCACTTGAAACAGATATATCTATTTTTGTACCTAAAAGGGGGCATAAATGAGCCTCTAGTCTGCGCATGTGTGCATTTGTATCCTAAATGAACAAGACACCATTTTTGATTGTCTGATTTGTGCAAATCTGAAGTTCTCCCATTATCTCATTACCCAAGGGCATGTAAATGCACTGAAAGGCTTTAATCACCAATGTGAAAGGGCTCCGTTCCGGTTTGCAAACCTAATTTTGAACTGTTTGGCGCACTTCCACCTACAAAGATTGGTGTTGGAACCCAGCATCAACCAAAGATCAGTAAACCAAAGGTTTTTCAGCTCTCTGTGGTTGTGTTTAGTTCTACAGGAACAAGGAGTAATGACATACCATTCGTCTGACACGGTGGAGTCTTCTATGTCTTCTTATCTTAAGTTGATCCATGTTTGCTTTTTGGAGAAACACAGATGTCTGTAGCAGCACAAACATTTGCAGGTAGTCTATACACTCCACCATCTTCTCACTTCAGTTTACTGATGCTGTGCAACGCTCTCTGTTGGTGATTTATTCTGTGACGTAACCTCTGTTCCACTAAAACTGGTGTAAATGCAAGATGGTTCTCTAAAAACACCAAGGTTGTTATAAGCCTGAACGGAACTAGTTCAAGGACCAGAGTTCTTTTGGTGGAAAAGTTCTATCATTGACTTCCACCAAAGGTTTAAAGGGATTCTTGTTCTTCTGATATAAAGTTTGGGTTACAAGTTTTCTGTCTGACAGGAAAAATATAACAAAACAACCCCATCATGCTTTCCTTTATAGCATCTGGACGTGCAGTGGGAAGACCTAGATCTGACAAAGATTGGTCTGGTGGCTCCTCAGTGGTCTTCATCCATCAATCGATCAATCATTCAATCAAGGTTTATTTGTAAAGCACTGTTTACAACAAAGCAGCTTTATCCAAGTCCAAGCCTCAAGTCAGCAGCCAGCAGGCAACAGTGGCAAGGAAAAAATCCCTCAGGCTAGGAGGAAGAAACCTAGAGAGGAACCAAGGCCCAAGAGAGGAACCCATCCTCCTCTGGTCGACACCAGAGAGCACAGCCCTACTCTTGGAGAGCTACTTCCCGATGTTTCAACTCCAACCTGAATCTGACATCAAGGGTTCCTGAAGGCAGTACTTAGTTAGATGGTGGTGTGGATTGAGGTTTAAATCCAACTTCTGCAGGAAGGCACGGTAGCTCTCTTGCAGTAGGGTTTGGAGGGAAGTCCTCCATGTGACTTATAATTTTGTATTTTGAGCAAAATTACCTTTTCATGTTGCATCAAATATCTCATCTCCGATAAAGCTGCTCACAACACACACATTGTTTAGTGGCTTCATAGAGGTTCATTTCAGCAACCAGACAGTATTGCAATTAGACCCGTCACGATAACTCGTACTTATCGTACACTAAATGGACATGACCTCAATCATTTCTGCTGACCTCAGTATTGCCCATTATGGTTTCCTTAGCAGGGGTGGCCCTTTAATGTGAATGAGTCAGTATGTCAACTTCATTTCAAACAGGGACTTTAATTTAAGTTTTATTTATAAACGATATTTAAAAATAAATATACCTCCATTCCCATCTCCAACATTCTTAAATCTTTAACATGCTCGTTAAATGGGTGTAATTGCATTATTATATTATGTTACTAATATATTTCACTATATTATTTGCATACATTTGTTTAAAATGTAAAAAAAAATATTATTTTTAAAATAATATCATTTATCACAACAATTTCTGGGAGCATTTATAATCTAAAGAAAAGCAGTCATTGTAACAGGTCTAACTGCAATAATGATGAACAACAATTAGTCACATGCCTCATTTCTTCACCACGACTTGCTTTAGTAACAGTACACATCCACTGAGTGCGGATCCTCTCTGTTTCAGCTCCACTTTTCCTCAAACCAAGCAGAGCAGAACTCCAGCATTCCCACATTCCTGAATGATAACTATAGTGTTCACAGCTCTAAGTCTTCGTATGACTGATTAATAAAAAAAAAGGTCATTAAGATGAAGCTGGTCTGATCTCCTGTTGAAAACGTCCACACTGGTCATTTCTTATCTCTTGTGAAACGACTGGCGTTTAGAGGAAACACCACCTCTAGCGATGAAGAAGGAACTCAGACTCCATGGTAACAACAACAAAAATGTCAAATGTAATCTGATTACCTTAATCTACACCTAAACCTAAAATGACCCTAATCTTAAACTACACCATAATCTACACCTAAACCTAATCTTAACCTATATCTTAATCTACACCTAAACCTAATCTTAACCTATATCTTAATCTACACCTAAACCTAAATTTCATCCAATCTTAAATTAGACCTCAATCTACACCTAAAACTAATCTTAACTTGATCTTAACCTACATCTTAATCTACACCTAAACCTAACATTAACCTAATCTTAACCTACATCTTAATCTACACCCAAACCTAAATTTAACCTACACTTTAATCTACAGGTAAACATTAATCAACATTTTAACTGACTCTTAACCTACATCTTAATCTACAGCTAAACCAAACCATAACCTACACCTGAATCTACACTTTAATCTTTACCTAAACATAATCCAAATCCTAACGAGAAATGTTGATTAGTGGTGATTCGACTCTGGGCCTTCTTCACCAAGCATTCTTAAGAAGACATTTTCTTCAAATCTTAAAATCCCACTGATATCACACTCGTTTGAGATTTGTTCAGTTTCTGTGGAAAATTGGATTCATCATTAAAAACACCTCCCGAATCTGACGTTAGGACTTACTGCCCTATGAACGTTCAGTTTAACCAATGAGATATTCATCTGAGAAGAAACTGTGCTTTATGAGACACTAAAATGTGATATTTTGCTCAAGGTTTTGCAGCACTAACCCACTCAATCTAGCACAAAAAGTGTGTATGTGTTCTGCCAGATTGGAACAGAGAGGGAATCTGCTGCTACATGACCTGAGTCTTAACCTGGAGGATGAAATAGAATGGTGGCATTAAGATCATATGCAGCGCTGAGTCGCTCTGCTGGAACATTCGTGCTTCTTGAAAGAGATGTGTATTTAAAAGCTCGCATGCCTCCAGTCCAAGTACATTATCCATGAAGCACATGTTCTCTTGTTTAATTCTCTCTCTCTCTCTCTCTCTCTCTCTCTCTCTCTCTCTCTCTCTCTCTCTCTCTCTCTTTCAGGTGCACATAGACATTTTCCCCTAGGTAAATTAGAAATTGATGTTGCCAAGGAAACTTTCAAGCAGAAGATGTGGTGTGTGTGTGTGTGTGTGTGTGTGTGTGTGTGTGTGTGTGTGTGTGTGTGTGTGTGTGTGTGTGTGTGTGTGTATGTGTGTAGACTCTGATGCTGACAGTTCAAGCACTGATAGGGACAGATTTACTTTATCTTAGCATTTTACATTTGCAGAGCCAGTCATTCTGTCCAGCATGGCCAAGGCTGAGCACCACGTAAAGGAGGAGGAGAAGCACGCATGAACTGAATGTATGGATATTAAACCCTGTCGAGGCTTCTTCCCTCACCTACAGCTTGGCTTTACCCACCATCATTTCAGAAACGTAAACAAGACAAGCCAACCTAAACTTCTCCTAACTGACATTTATTTATGTAGGATCAGAGGTCAAAGAGGTTGGGAGATGTTCACATGGACAGAGCAGTAAATATGCACCGGATATCTGCTGGGAAGCGCTAATTTGGGACATCCATTTCAGTTGAAATTGAATACATTTGCTGTTTTAAGAGATGTGCTATCAATCCAGAGAACACAGTTCCACCTCCACACCTCATTGTTCAAATCTGGGAGTAGGCACGTGTGCCAATAGGTTCAAATTTATCTGCTCCAGAGAGTCCTGTTGTATTTTCACCCTTCTTATATGGACTAGATAAGTTGTAAATGCATTTAATGTCTGTACTGGCAAGGCAGCTGAATTGAGGGATCTAGAAGGTAATAAACCACAAACCTGTACAGCGTACGTTAGAGATCCAAGACTTCTAAACGGGCAGCTATCGGCACTGACGAGTGCGAACGTTTCTGCTTGAATAGTACAGATGCATCCTCCATTGCTGTCTGCTCAGCCGGCAGAGCTGCAAAGTGTTTAACGCCTGAACTTAGTCATGTAACACTCCTCCTAGTCAGATAGCAGGGCTAGAGCCTGAAAGCCAGAGAGATGGGTTACTGTTTCAGTCGTGCTAAGTGAAGAACTACAGCTTTTCCACATCTGTTATTACCACTGACAGACACACACACACATACACCAGTGTACGGCCACTGTACAGCCAGGTGGAGGGGGACTGCGTCTGGCAGCCTGTCCAGGCCCTGCCCTGTCTGTCAGGGAGTTCTGGCCACTCGCTTGCCCCCCTACTTAGTGATAGTCGCAGCAGGAGCGCGGTCACTGTCCCAGATCAGCCAAAAACCCACTGCTTCACAATATGGCCCCACCTTCTAGAGAAAAAAATGCCAAAGAAGCACTCATTCACATATTACAGCCTCCCCTCTCCTTTTAAGGTTTGTTTTCCTTTCATCATCTAGCTCCCTCTCCTATCAACAAGCACACACACATACACACACACACACACACACACAGCTGCCAGTCAGCCAGCAAATCTCAGAAGGTGGCAAAGCACCAGGGAAATCAGTCAACCTCACACCTACTGAGCAAACAGTCATATTGGTTTAAACACGCGCACACACACACACACACACACACACACACACACACACACACACACACACACACACACACACATCCTCAAAACTCATCTGGCATGACCCTTCATATAAACTCTCTTTTTGGCATTAGTAGTGCTTGTGAATCTCCTGAGAGAGAGAGAGAGAGAGAGAGAGAGAGAGAGAGAGAGAGAGAGAGAGAGAGAGAGAGAGAGAGACTGATGTGTATTGTACAATATGCTTCTTGTACTGATTTGAGATCGCACTGACAACTGCACTGTCAGACAACAAGCAGCTGCTCTGCCACACACACACACACACACACACACACACACACACACACACACACACACACACACACACACACACACACACTCAGAGCTGTGGAGTTTGTGTGTCCTGTCTCCTGACAGGCAGCTCATTTACATGCACACTTCTGACACACACTCATGATCAATCAGTGAATGATAACACACTCGACACTGCCCACCACACTCTCTGCTTTACTAATCAGACCATTACATGTCCTAAAGGGATTTATCACGGCTGCTCTGCGCTTTCTTAGCTTCTCATAATCGACATTAATTACACCAGATTTACTTGTAAAAAGCAGCAATTTCACTGTCCATTTGATCAGCTCCACTGACCACACAGAAGCACTAGTTCTATAATTAAGACTGTAGCTTCTCTGCATGCAGTGTTATCCCCATTTCATCCTGATTCTGGGACGGTCAGAACTCACAGGACCACCAGACAGCAGGTGCAGGGTAGGGACTACTCAGCACTGCAGTGACAATCTATTACGGCGCTGGTAATAGTGATCAAACACAGCAGTGCTGCTGGAGGCTTAAACACTGTGTCCACTCCTGTCCACTCTATTAGACACCCTATCCAGCTGCTCCAATTTCTGTAGATGTAAAGTCAGAGACAGAAGCTCATCTCTTTTGCTCTGCAATAATTTCTATGCCTCATTCCTCCTCTAGTCCTTCATCAGTGCTCACAGGATACTGCCCACTGACTCTATTGCTGACATTTTCTGGGTTTGGTGGATCAGCCTCAGTCCAGCAGTTAAATAATCCAGCAGCACTGCTGTGTCTTATGCACTCACACCAGGCAAATACACACTACACCATCACCATGTCTGGGTGTCCTCATATAATCCACGTGAATACCTGCCTGTGGTGGTCCCGTGGGACACACTTGGCAAAGGGATGCTGACTAACACAACAGCATTTAGGCCAGAATGGAAAACACGCACAATGAGACGGCCTTATGTCCTCAGTCAGATACAGTGTAAGGCCTGTCCTTGCTTGTGTCATTCATGTCTCAATCAGTTAATGGTGAAAGTGGTGTGATACCTCAACAGCGTGACATTTTGTTGTTATCACAGCGTGACAATCTCATATCCTTTCAACTCCTGGGGTGTAAGGAAGCACACTCTATCCTTTATTTATCTACTTTGACTGCAAGTACGATATGAGGACAAATAAAGAAGACAACTAAATAGCTGGAGCTTAGAAAGCCAGCCAACAGGTATCAACATATATTAAGCAGGTTTGTTTTTCTCGTACACTTCTGTGGAAGGCCAGCTGACTAATTCCTCATGCTTACTGCTCCAGCACCCTATTCTATTGGTCAATGCCTTTCTATAGAGATCATAGGGTTTTATGCACACTATCAATACCTATAGGGGTGTCTGAATACTTTGGACATACATGACTAGTTGGTAACATTATTACCCTTTTGGTTCTACACACACTGTCCATCTTATCAGCTCCTCTTATCATATAGGAGCTCTTTGTAGTCCTAGAATTACAGACTGCAGTTCATCTGTTTCTCTGCATACTCTGTTCATCCTGATCTTCAAAGCTCAGGACCCCACAGGACCCCCACAGAGTAGCTATTATGTGGGGTGGTGGGCTCTCAGTCCCGCAGTGACACTGATACAGTGGTGGCGTGTTGGTGTGGGTTGCACTGGTGGCTGGGTGGGTTTGATGTGGCAGTGAGTGCAGAAACAAGGTCATAATGTTATGGTTGGACTGGGGTTGTAGCCTGTATGCGACGACGGCCACCAAGAGAAAGCCTTAAAACAGAAAAATACATTTGTCTCTTACATTCTAATGTTCTTCAGTAAAATAATCCTCTATATCGCTCACTGCTGTCCACATGACATCACTCTCTGCTCTCTCTCTCTCCTCCCATGTCCCTCCTTCTTCACTCTCTCCCTACCTCCTGTTTATCTCTCCCTTTCTACACCTTCCTCTGCCCATCTTCTGCCTGGCCTCCCTCCCCCATTTTTCTCCCTTGC